>JAODUO010001833.1:0-62040 GCA_025642075.2 Ridgeia piscesae
AACGTTATGGGCGCAGTTGGAAAAAAACTATGTGGAGCAGTGATGCTGAACACATCCTTATAAAAACGGGTTTGTGCAAGCAAGGAACGGCTAACAAAGGTTTTGCGTCAGCAGGGGATTACTACCAAAGTATGCGCGAACAGAAATTACTAGGAGAGGCAATGGCTAATCTACACAGGAATGCATTTGAACAATAGCATCGGGAAAGAAATGATGATGCACAAATCAGTGGACTGGCTGATGACTTACAAAACATTTGCGACATACTGTGCATATTGCAAAACGATGGACCAAACACTAATGAAACTCGATTCCTTTTAACTCCTTATTCAAACTACATGATCAGATGGTGATCTACTATGAAGAAAGCAAGACGTCACCTACCCAGGCCTTCTGAAGAACCTACAGCAAGACGATTGACATTCTTATCAGGTTCATGGCATCTAACCGTGCAGGCAATGGAGAAAACAATTGGTTTAGTCTTACAACATGCTCCCATTTGTTGTTGCTGCTGGTCACCACAACTACATTTTTTCGCTGCCACTGTGCCTAGAGGAAATGAACAACCTGAAGAAACCAGCACCATATGTATATCAGTACTTCACGATAGGCCAATATGGTGTGCGGTAAAAGCTGGGCCATTCAAAGGTGTCACTTCTGATATGGCTCATGGGCAGGCATACAACATAGATGTGAAGGAAAGTGCGAGTGGGCTTACACAAATACCACTGAATGCTAAAGCACGAACCAAGTAGCTTTACCCAGAGCCTGGGTATCTGAGGTATCATTCCATTTCAAAGAAGTGATGAACCATCCGCAATCTAACACTGCCACGAAGACGGAAGCCAGGGAATGATCAATCAAACATGTATAAAAACAGCACATGATCAATCCCGTCACGGTAGACTCCAGCAACATGCTAAATATTACCACCATACAGGGAGCCACTGTAACCATCATGACAACTCTGGAAACTGGAATATATTTGCAAAATGAACTCCAGAAATATTTGAATGGCAATTCAAATTCAACAGGTACGTGACAGCATATTTGAATAACTGCATCCTCAGTAACATCTTACTGTGCCGCAGAAGCAGACGTAGCAGCTATGAAGACGAGGACTGTAGATTTGCAACCTATGTGTGATCAATACTTCCAGTCAATGAAGTTGTCATGCTGATGCGCCTTCTTCATCAGAAAGCTGTTGGGAAAGATGTCAATGTTTAGGAAACCATCGGAGAATATGAGTGTTCTAAGGTACTACAAGCTTTGTTTGAATCAAATGGATCGATGCGTCATGGCTGTAAGGCATGATGGTTGACAGCTGTGCTGAAAGAGACTCACTTGAAGATGGAGGAGACATTATTAGATATCGGTTGGAAGATGGGTTTCACACATTTGGAACCAGTATCTTTGACGGTGCCGCCATTACCAGAAGTTACGCAATGGTATACAAGTTGCGTGTCGCCAGCAAATGCCGTTAGAATTGTTCTTGCGCTAAATTCCAAGTGCCGCGTTGTGCTGCTTGCAAGTGCAAAGAGAACGATACCAAATGTGGGCGAGTAATACCTGTTCGGCCTCTTGTCGAAAACAATTGCAATACGCAGTAGGTAATTGAATGTACATCATTTTGGTATATTACATAAGTATATTGATTGCATATTAAGGTAACTATGACTCCTTTTGTGTGATGTCAACTGCGAAACCGAACTGATTTGTCGTCATTTTGTCCAACGTTTTGTATCTGGCATCTTGAAAAAATAAATGCATCAACAAGATATTGCCCCAAATATTAGTTCTCGTCATTCCTGGTTATTTGATACTACACTTAAGTTTGTTGCTATACAGTTACTGTGAAAATGTGGAAAGAGAAATATATAAACAGGGTCATTAAGGGCCTGGATATAAGCGGAATTTTCGGAGTGAAGTACACTGATTTGAGAGGGTTGCCCTCTGGAATATTATTCGGGAGGGTTTGATGTTTAATAAAATACACGACAACCAAATATAGCCCGAGGTGTCCACTACTTCCAAAATTGGGACCCGTGCGCCCCGACTGTACTCATTATGCACCGACTGCTTGGCTGATAGTAGTGGACAGTCTGCGTTATAATTACGCGTTCTATCGCGTTACTCTAATTAAACAAACAATATGTGTGTGACAATATACTATATGGAATATATGGGATTTGGGGGGCTTTTGAGCGTTTTTGAACGTTAAGGTTGCATGTTCCTTTAAGAGAAACATGAATATTATGTTATGTCGTTGCATCTGCCCATACCACCAGTAATATGTAGATACACCAAGCCCCTGAATGTAAATTGATTACATTGTAAGAAGTCTATATTTGGTTATATGCAACGGAGGGAGTGCGTGATCATGAAGCATGTATAAGCCGTAAGTCAAGCGGCTGAAATATCTAATGGTTTCAGCCGGAACGTGCGACTCATAAAGCTTATTCCAGTCAACTATTGTCTTTACAAAAACGAATTCGTAAACTGTTCGGTGTGAACTGTGGGTAGCATCTGTGAACAATGTCAGAAATGTTGTTAAGAACTGTTAAGCCAGATTTTGCATTTTAAAATCTATTTTTATCCTTAATAGTGATTTTGAATACCTGTAAACTGTCAACACCGCGATGCGACACCCGGACATTTTCACGTGTTTGTCATGAAAATGGTGTCCTCTGTAATACGGCAATGGATACTTGCGCATAACAAATCATTAAACTTAACAACGAATGTTGTCACTGCGACACCGTCAGCATATTTATTTTTCACAATTACATACATTGGAGATCTGGTCGGGCCACGAGCTTTGTGAGGATTGAAGGATTTGAGTAATTTGCAATTTGTGGAGGGTCAAGGTGTGCAGGGCCAGATACATCGTCTCTAGTGAATACACTCTTGGATAATAGGCACACCTCCGAATATGAATTTATAATAATTTGTTTGAGATTGTTCCTTTTATTTATCGGTAGGTGCAGTACATTATATACACGCAACAATACAGTGTATACTTTATAAAAAAACATCCGCTTATTTTTATTCTAATTTCATTAAACGAATGTTATTGTTTTGTCTGGTTACAAGACAGTGAAAATCATTGTTTTTCATGACATATAATTAAAAGGTATTTTGGCCATTGTTTTCATTATTTTATTATATAGTTGATATCTTTGAATTATAAATAGGTCTTTTAATTTAAGTATACTGTACATTTTAAAGATGGGATCAGTGTTCGCTATACATTTGCTTTTGCCGATCAAACGAACTGCTTCTTTTGAAGTTTAGACAGTCTGCTTATGTTAGATAAATTGCCATAACTGTTACTGCACCAACCAGGTATTCCAAATGGTAAATGAGATTGAATTAAGGCATTATATATATATATATATATATATATATATATATATATATATATATATATATTTTTGTTTTAATGTGCACGAATATAGCAGTGCCTTGATTATATTGCTTTTAGCAGCAGTTGTTTTCTTCGTTTTGTTAGGCTTTCGGTGATCATGATTTTTGAGCCCTTGGGATGACGGTTTACCATGAATATGTCCTGCCGCGGGGCATAAGAAGTCAGTTTCACGATGGCTGGTCTCGGTTTTTGCGCTTCACCCGTCAGACTACCTAGATGGTGACTGCGGTCGATGCATTCGCGGCTGATCGGTATATTGTCTGACATATTTTTTAATTACGGCATCTGTTGTGTTGTTTTCACTTTCAGGTAAAACATGGAACACAAGACAACTCCGTCTGTGTCTATTTGCGATTGCGTCTGTGATCTCAGCGACTTCATGTCTTTTTTCAGTTCCTCTACCACCTGTAGGTCCTGCCTCACCTCAGTCATAATTTGTTTCGTTGCTACTGCCACTGCAGACGTGACTGCAGTCGTCAACGCTTTCACAAGTATTGGTTGAATCGCCTTTATGACTAGCACCACAGTTTCCCCGGTTATCGTCCCCCTCGTGCGTCGACATAGCAGCGCTGTTGTGTTCTTCCTTCGATGCCTTCGAATTTGACCGATTGTTCTTCCACTGTCTGTACGAACAGCATACTGCTTGGGTAAATGCTTTATCAAAATCTCTCTCTTCTTCTGTGTGATGTTTTTCCATTCTTTTTCTCATATGATTCGCTACTACCCTTGCTAAATGCTGTCATTTTTTTTACTTCCGTCAGTAGGCACCACTTTCTGTTAATGTCAATGAGCGGGTCTTTCTGAGCAGTTGGTTTCACCGATTCCCGAGTCCCTTTATAGCCGTTGATGATGATCTGTTTGTGCGTTGAGTTTATTGTTTTTAATGTTTGTTACGGTCACGGAGTTAGTAAGTTCTCGTAGGAACACGACATATAGACCGAACCTATTAATAGATTCTTTTTGTTTGGAAGTTGTATTTCATGCAAACACAATTTCACTGTACTGTTGAGGTATGAGCACAAAACAGATTCGCCTGCTGTGTTGCGGTCTTTGTCGTTAAGCGCTGTAGTTTTGTGGGAAGACTTCACTGGATTTTATTTTGGTGTTAACCCAGGATTCATATACAAATATAACATGATTTAATGTAGTTCATGCTTGATTCAAGGTCTGCTCTTTTGTTCATTACACTGTGACAATTTATGGTAATGACAGGCTTACATGTTTCTATGGGAAGTCAAATAGAGATGAGCGCCCAATGCAGTTAGTGAATTTAGCTTTCTTGGACGAACATGAATAGCTACTGGATAATCTGAGTTACTGGGTTCTGTGAGGTTTGTTGATCTGTTGATTTGGGACTGCTAGTGATGAGTGTGTTGAAGGTTGGAGGTATCATTTTTGGTGCATATCAATGACAAGATAAACGATTTTATAGTTGAACAGAACTGTCGTTACCTTCATTATATCGCTGTTGTCCTTGCGCCACGCCCACACCATCAATAGTGCGTAAATACACCAGGCACAAATGACAATAATCAACACTACCGGGTTGTAGAATACGCCGAGAAATAACGACAGTTTGAATGGGTCTAACTTATTCGGATGTTTAAGCATATAAGCCGAAAAGACACTCAAATGATGACATTCGCATACGACAACTGCAGCCGACGAGTTCGGAGACACCTGAAAGGTAACACCAACATTCAGATATAATTCTTGTTTTAAACAGAAAATATAAGCTTCCACTGGACATGTTAATACAGCCCAAGGAAATTATTTATAATTCAATGGAAACCATTGGTATCAACTCAACTCTTAAATCGTCTCGACTCAACTACATCAACAAAATGCAGTGATGCCCGACAAACTGTTCGATATAATTATGATATACCTTTTCGCTTCCTTAGCTCGATTTGTTTGTCACCGTTAAAGTATTTCGCGAGACTATGTAACCAGTTTGTAATGACATTTATTCTGTAGAAGAAAGTGCAAGTGCGTGACAGAACAAAGTGGGCTGTACAGGGGTAATTACGCGTGTGAGCATTAGAAAAAATTCCGATATAATTACGTGGCAGTAACTGCGTTTCACATTCATTAAGAGGCAAACACTGGAAGCGTGTTTTGTGGCTGATGAGATATATTAATCAATTGCCTGGCGCTGTATTGGCTTTTGCAAGTTACGATACGTAATGACCGAAGCTGTTTTTTCGACGTTTAAAACAACTATCCATTTTATTTACACACTGCGCACATCACTTAAACTATTAATATATTAAATCATTGTTTTGAAATAACCAACGACGATCTTGAAGCGATTTTTTTATATTTTGTTTATGGATAGTGAATCAACAGGGAGGGGACCATGAGTCGCTACCAACACCTGTGTCGACGTACTTAGACGACATGACTATCGACAGCATGACGAAAACAGAAACAAAGTTTAAAACAGAAACCCGTAACAAGCAATCACGCGGAAAACACAGCCAGTAACCATCATCGGCCAGAGGACGGACGCCACAGGGACCACCCTCCCGATGTAGGCAGTGCGGTAACAAGTACTCCAGAAAAGTAACTAAGTAAAAATAAAAGTAACCTCCCAAAAAGGACTTTTGTAAAAGAAAAGTACCCCCGAAAAAATACTTAAGTAAAAGTACCGCTCCACAAAATCTATTTATGTATCAAGTACAAAAGTAGTCGGCCAGTGCCAATATGTATATGTATTATATAAGGGGGACTGAAACGCCCGATCAACCACAGCTCATACACAAGAACATATAATTTACAGCACTTGCCACCATAATTTGACAAGCAAAGCGTCACCGTATATTTTAAATATTTTCTAGAAGTGAGCTACTTTTGACACAGGACGCCGCCATTGCGCTCGAGGGTCGTCCGGCCTATATCAGATGTTACTCGCGAATTGTTTACAATCGCTGAAGCAGCGTGTTCTAAGAAAAAGTGAATTTTAAACAAATCGAAACATACGTTACCCCTAGATATTAAGATTAAAAAAAAATATAATTCATTAATAGTGCCACACATTAATTATTGCATCATGGCTTGGGGCTTTGAATCAAACAGAATAATAAAACTACAACAAAGCTACTCGATGGCGACTAGCATGGTCTTATAGGAGCCTCCTGATCGTATGTTGTATTGTTAGTTATTATACATTATTACCATGTTTGCTGTGATTTTTCTATTTGTATTGGTTCTTAATTATTTGACATGGATATAAGTGTATGCATTGTTTGAAATACTGGTCGAACAAAACATAATTCATCATCATCATCTTCTTCTTCTTCTTAGTTTAAACTATTTGTTGTAGAATAATAATATTTTATTTGGCAATTTCATACATATATAACACTATTGTTTATATTGAAATGTAGTATTTTTTTATTTATTTAGTTAATTTAGTTAAGTGTATTTGTTTCTCTCTCTCTCTCTCTCTCTCTCTCTCTCTCTCTCTCTCTCTCTCTCTCTCTCTCTCTCTCTCTCTCTCTCTCTTCTCTGTCTCTTACAAACACTGTATGCTGTTGAATGTAAAGCGCAGTGAACAGTACTGGATGTGGCGCTCAACAAAATGAATATTATTATTATTCAATCTTGATGGTATTGGCAGGTTTCGTACGATGTTGATGATATCATTGATATGAGAGCTGTAGACGTGGGGATAAACAAGCAGTTTAAAATAATGTTGCGTATGATATATCAGTTGCTTAAGTTATCAAAGCTAATGAACTGGGTAAGTCGGATGGTGAAGAGGATCTCAACGTTACAAATATAATACATGGTCCGAAAATACTGTTAGCATTAATATTTGACAAAATGTTGGCATATGGTTTCAGCCCCGACTCAATGTTAGTGGGAACTATGGTTTCTATACAAAAAATAAGAGACAATTAGTTTGTATATCTGACCTTTTTATAGCTATTACTCTTGGCACCTTTGTAGCCAAACTGTTTGATGCTGCTATGTTATCAAAGGAGCAACATAAGCTTGCCATATTTCATTTTCAATTTGGATTTAAGCCAAATTTGTCCATGTCAAATATCTCAGATATTTTATGATGGAGGCAATCAGTTATTATTATAATGCAACTTGTAGTAATATATGAACACTTATGCTAGACTTCAATAAATCGTTCGATAGGGTCAATTATATCACTCTTATAGTACTTTGAAAACGTAAGGCAACCATTCTGGTAGTAACACTGCTGTGTATATGTATACTAAACAAACACATCACGTAAGATGGAGGTCTATTTCAGACATAACACAATTGCTTTACTGATTGATTGTCTGAAACAATATTGAATACAAACACATGACATATACATACAAATCAGAATAGACAATCAACAATAAGCAGAAAAGAAGCAAACTGTTTGTAATTCCTTTTTTCACTTAATTTCAATTAACAAAACATGTATGCCATCCCAGTCTACCGCATGTAACGGAGTAAAACAGGCAGCAACACTATTCTCTTATGCGTATACTTTATAAAGAGTGGTTATGCGAAAATATGCAGACATTTACTGTGTAAATGTCAACGGTGATAAAATTATATAGTTGTTATTTAGAGAACGTAACGTAAACCCGACAATAGAACTTTGGTTTTAACGAGTTATATAATTCCTAAAATGCCATCATATATCCGTTGCTAACAAGGATAGTTTAGTTGCCGATGCAACTGCCAAATCCTAGGGAGGGTACATTATGTTCATGGTCGATTTCGGTCATATTAAGACCAATGTAAAGTTATTCAAATACTATTGTGGAGCCCTACAATAGGATCTTCAGGGTAAACGTTCTTCACTATTTGCACTGCATGGCAAAAACGCTTTGACAGTTGTGGGGAGTAGCACCTCTTACACACGCTGATATTATAGCATTATTGTTAGATTGCCTTTATTGGTGAATCGTCAACGCAATGATTCAAATATACACAAATGAAGCTATGAATAAATTTCCACCGATAATAAGCTCCGCTATCTATTTGCTACACAAACTATAGTCAACTTATAAAAGAATGCGTCACTATGTACGATCGGATATCGGATATTAAAGACATAAAAAATGGACTTAAAGAAGTCACATGTTATAAGACGATTATATTAACATAATTATTATGAATATTACTGTATTTAAAATGTGAACCGTTGCCTGTTTAATGTGCGATAATATAAAATGTATTATTATTATTATTATTAATTGTTAATAATTTCAGAAGTGTGTTTTGCCATCTCCAATTTTTTATATTAAAATGTTACTTGTTGTGACTAATACGTAGCAACAATAGCAAGTAGACCATAATAGTTTTTAAACGTGCGGACCCCTCCGACCCTCCGGCGTACGGTTGGTATGCTTCGGAATATATTTACAATGATGAACAACCCCTTACCTTACATCCATATTCCGTCCATAACTCTGCATCTTCGTCCCAGTAGAGGCAGTCGTTAGTGTAAGCAGTTACAGTGATGTTAAGAAAAGTTCCCTTTGATGTATTCGAGCCGCCGCGTTGTTGCCTGCTCGTTATGTGTACGTCTGTCTCTGTGCCACAAAATCCACACGTCCCTGACTCGGCCTCACAAAGTTGACACCGAGTCGAGTCGTGAAACATTGGCAGCATGCCGATGAATAATTGACAACGTGGTCTATTGTCGGACATTCGGCCGAACAAAGAAACAACGGCATTCCCCTCCACGACGTATTCTAAACCAGCTTTGTTTGTCTTGTCGATCTTCACAACTGTGTGTTTCGTATTGTTATCGAAGTTCACTGTGTGTAGTGTAATATTCCTTTCCTTTCTAGAGTCTCGGAAGAAATCTCTGACGAACACTTTTACATCAGTTTTTACAATAAGGAATACATTTGTGTAAGCGTCATTCGCATGATGAGAGAGTATTATCTGGTATTCCTTATTACATGTGACATCAGTTGTAAAACGTTCCAAGTCCGTAAGCATGAAAGTGTCGCCATGTTGGTGCATCTTCAAATAAATATTTGCGACGCCCCCGATGGTATCTATACAAAAGAATG
Source organism: Ridgeia piscesae (assembly GCA_025642075.2). NCBI lineage: Eukaryota > Metazoa > Annelida > Polychaeta > Sabellida > Siboglinidae > Ridgeia > Ridgeia piscesae. The sequence goes on from JAODUO010001833.1 coordinate 9,469, forward strand.
ACTGAATTGTACGTGTTGGTAAGTATGAATTCAAACAACGTATGATTACATCTAGGAATATCGGGAGAATCCTGCGGTAACCTTAAAGCTGCAGTTTCAATTCAGTACTGTTCCCTAACTAATACTATTCTAGAACATCATAAATAATGTTTATGAAACATGTTGATAACATGTCAGAGCAACGCTCAAAGTGTGTATTAAGTATGACATTGCATATGCATCTATTTTGGATTTCACAGATAATGCAATGTTTTTCGAGGTATATATATATATATAATTAGTTTTAGTTTGTTTTTCGGGGGAAATAAGTTGCATATTGAAAGATGATAAAATTATTGTAAGGTTTGCATATCTGCCAAAATCATAAACTTGTTTAAATATGACCTAGACACGCGCGCTGATTGGCTCCTAGCCACTACAATCGCTCGTCTCCACTACTTTGGTATCCTGTTTCGAGTCAAGCATTTTGACATTAATACACATTAGTCAGCTGGTTGTCTTACTTCCAGCGTTACTGATGAACTCTGGGTATAGGCCATCATGTAGTAATTTGTTATATTGTTTTTGATATAATCCTTGATATTAGGCAAGTTTAAAACACATTGTCTGCTCGATGGAATTTTATCGGCCACATCTTAGGTCTTAGGTCTTAGGTGATTACCTCCAAACAGCCCATACTTGGGCTAACGCAGGAGTTGGTATTCTCTAGAATTTGTGAGTCCACTACAGGTTACACATTTACCCCCTGTGTGGGATCTTTTACTTCCCCTGGCATAGACACCAGACAGAAGGGACCACCGGCTTTTTAGTGTCTCTTCCGAAAGACACAGGCAAATGTGGGGTGAAGAAATTGCCTAAGTTTCGAAACGGCGGTAGGTGGGATTGAACCACCGTCCCCTCGATTGACAGTCCGGCGCTCTACCGCACGACCACCGCTCCCCACATCCTTGGACATGAAACTACTTAAATGAATGCCGAATAGGGATGATTTGTGCACCTGTGTGGAAAAGATTGACCGGAAGAGTACTAGAAATGTGGCGGTGGAATGGAGGGACATGGTACTCTTCCTATGCACACGGCATCGGTAAGTCATAATATACTCGTTGTTCGGTCATATGAATGAAGTCGAATGAAATAACAGTTAATATTAACTTAGGTTTTAAAGACTAATCCTTGTTTGTTTCAGCTATTCGTTATTATTATTATTATTATTAAATCACTAATTACAAAGTTTCTAGATGTGTCTTGTACCTCTCAATGACATTGTATTTTGCGATGTCACTGACTTGTTTTAGATAAATCCTTCATTTGATCACGATTATGATAATTAGTGAAAATCAACAAGGTGCCAGCATGGTTAGCAGTTGTCGATGTTCTCATAATCACAATGATGATTACTCTCATTATCACCATCTTCGTCATCATAATCATCATCTTTATTATTGTCATTGTCTTCACCGTTGTCATCGGTAATCATAATCATAATCACCAACACATCTATATATCAATAAGACTTATCTTCATCTTCTTCCTGCTCTTTATTATTTATTACCATCAAATCACTGATATATATATATATATATATATATATATATAAAATATATATATATATATATATCTATATATATATAATCTATATATATATATATATATATATATATATATATATATATATATATATATTATATATATATATATAGATTATATTTATATTTATATTTATATTTATATTATATATATATATATATATATATATATATATATATATTATATATATATATATATATATATATATATATAATATTTATATATTATATATATATATATATAAATATATATACATATATATATATATTTTATATATATATTATATAAATGTATTAACCATTACATTGGCTTCCAATTGTATACTGAATTAAATTTAATTTTAATTGGCCACTGTTACATACCGACATACTTAGTTAATCTGCTATATTTCTCTGATATCTCTAGGACCCTCAGGTCATCCGTTTCCAAATAACCTTTGGTTCATAAAACTAAGATGGATATTAGCAAACGTGCTTTCTCTCTGGCTGCACCAACAATTTCGAATCAACTCCCTATTGTGATTAAACCTGTTGAAACTATAGACACCTTTCGTAAGAAATTGAAAACATATTTGTTTGAAATTACTTTTCCACCTAGAATTTCGGCGGTTCCATGCTCCAATGACGACTTTTGCCTAACTAAATGATTTTGTTTGTTGCGCGTCTGAGCTTGAATAATATGTAAGGATATAGGCGTTATACAAGTTTTGCAAATATTATTATTATCAGCGTCTTGATCGAGATTATAATAGTCACTATAATAATCATCGTTATTTTCATCATATTTAGAAAAGGAGACCCCCTTGACATCATTTTCCTCACCATTGTAATAATTTATCATACTCATGATCACCGTCTTTGACATACTTATCATCATCACCTTCATCATATTATCGTCATCATAACCAAAATAGCTGTTTTGTTACCAGTACATTTATTATATTAACTGTCGATTGTTACATTTCCAGCCAGTTATTACATTATCGGTTGTACCACACGCACGAGGATGTACACAACTTGTTTTAATTGAATATATAGGAATGATAGCAAATCGTGAACCAATTTTGAAGTAATTTACTAAATATGAAGAAGACAAATTATAAAAAATAAATGGAACCAACACTCTAGTCATTTGGCTAACCGTGTATTCGTGGCAAGAAGATGACAATCGGTTGAGTGAGATTCTTCCGATGCACAATGTGACCGTCTTCTTTACATATAGATAAACCAACTACTAAGGAATTCACCATTTTAGCAGAAGAATGCCATACATAGGGGTTCCGGGACATACTGAAAACCTGTAGCAAAACTAATAACTACATGCCAATATATACATGCGTATGTATGTAGTACACACACACACACACACACACACACACACACACGCACGCACGCACCGCACGCACACGCACACGCACACGCCACGCGCACACGCACAGCCACGCACACGCACACGCACACGCACACGCACACGCACACGCACACGCACACGCACACGCACACGCACACGCACACGCACACGCACACGCACACGCACACGCACACGCACACACACACGCACACGCACACGCACACGCACACGCACACGCACACGCACACGCACACGCACACGCACACGCACACTCACACGCACACGCACACGCACACGCACACGCACACGCACACGCACACGCACACGCACACGCACACGCACACGCACACGCACACGCACACGCACACGCACACGCACACGCACACGCACACGCACACGCACACGCACACGCACACGCACACGCACAGCACACACGCACACGCACACGCACACGCACACGCACACGCACACGCACACGCACACGCACACGCACACGCACACGCACACGCACACGCACACGCACACGCACACGCACACGCACACGCACACGCACACGCACACGCACACGCACACGCACACGCACACACACACAACACACACACTCACTCACTATATATATATATACGAAGTGTGAATTCAGCCAAAGGTATGTATTAAGAAAGTGTGTGAAAAATTATGCACTGTTTACCTAGTCTTCAGCAATGTATGTTATACTTTGGTAAGTGTATTTAAAGTAAGACACACACTATAAGGAAATGATGACAAGTACTGTTCGAAGATAATATCTTCAAACAATATGTCGCACACATACACACACACACTCGCAAGCACGTCCACAAAATACACCTCTTATGTTTTGGATTGTGATCAGGTATGTACTAGTAACGGTTGTTGAGCCCAAATGCGCAGTGTCGCAGTAGATGTAGCAATTTTGTATGTATGCCATAAATAAGTTGTCAAAGTGTCATCCAATTATGATATTAAAAATTTATATACATATCGGCTTGACTACATATGACATTTTGTAAAAGTACGTCTATGAGAGCTGACCTGGAGTCCCAACATATCTGATGCATTCGCCACTTCGCCCAACGTCGGTAATTGGAACCCAAACGAGTCAACACTGCCATTTGTCCGCAGAGCCTCCAATAGTTTGTTTAATGTGGAGGTCGTGCCTTTTAGCAACACTTGACTTAATGTGCCGATTTGCATGCTGCCTTTGATCTCACCTGGCCTCATTCCATGTAGCATTACTGACGCAATATCCGTCGATACTGCCATGGCCGCCAGCACGATACCTCGTCTCTGTAATGGAAGATAACGATTCGTGAACGTTTCTCGTATTCTAAGAACAACCTACATTCGCGCTCATTAATGTTATGTGGACGTATGACAGGATATATGAACATACATTAATATACGTACATTGGAAGCGAATATAGGCACACGCAAATAGTAACGTACACACACACTCCTACACGCACGTACGCATACACACACGCACACGCTCGCGCATAGATGTGGCATCTATCAATCCAGAAAAAAACTCGTAGCTGCGTCATTGATGATTCCTTGAAATACTGAAACTGAATTTCGTAAACACACACACACACACACACACACACACACACCACACACACACACGCATAGGCACACGCAAACGCACAAACGCACAAACGCACAAACGCACAAACGCACAAACGCACAAACGCACAAACGCACAAACGCAAATACACACAGACACACAGACACACAGACACACAGACACACATACACACATACACACGGACACACGGACACACGGACACACGGACACACGGACACACGGACACACGGACACACGGACACACGGACACACGGACACACGGACACACGGACACACGGACACACGGACTCACGGACACACGGACACAGACCAGGACACACGGACACACGGACACACGGACACACGGACACACGACAACGACACACGGACACACGGACACCACACGGACACACGGACACACGGACACACGGACACACGGACACACGGCACACACAGCACGACACACGGACACACGGACACACGGACACACGGCACACACGGACACACGGCACGCACACGGGCACACGGACACACGGGCACACGGGCACACGGGCAACACGGGCACACGGGCACACGGGCACACGGGCACACGAGGCACACGGCACGCACACAGGCACACGGCACACGGCACACGGCACACGGGCACACGGGCACACGGGCACACAGGCACACGGGCACACGGGCACACGGGCACACGGGCACACGGGCACAGGCACACAGGCACACAGGCACACAGGCACACAGGCACACAGGCACACAGGCACACAGGCACACAGGCACACAGGCACACAGGCACACAGGCACACAGGCACACAGGCACACAGGCACACAGGCACACAGGCACACAGGCACACAGGCACACAGGCACACAGGCACACAGGCACACAGGCACACAGGCACACAGGCACACAGGCACACAGGCACACAGGCACACAGGCACACAGGCACACAGGCACACAGGCACACAGGCACACAGGCACACAGGCACACAGGCACACAGGCACACAGGCACACAGGCACACAGGCACACAGGCACACAGGCAGCACAGGCACACAGGCACACAGGCACACAGGCACACAGGCACACAGGCACACAGGCACACAGGCACACAGGCACACAGGCACACAGGCACACAGGCACACAGGCACACAGGCACACAGGCACACAGGCACACAGGCACACAGGCACACAGGCACACAGGCACACAGGCACACAGGCACACAGGCACACAGGCACACAGGCACACAGGCACAGGCACACGGCACACAGGCACACAGGCACACGGCACACGGCACACGGCACACGGCACACAGGCACACAGGCACACAGGCACACAGGCACACAGGCACACAGGCACCGGCACACGGCCACAGGCACCAGCACAAGGCACACAGGCACACAGGCACACAGGCACACAGGCACACAGGCACACAGGCACACAGGCACACAGGCACACAGGCACACAGGCACACAGGCACACAGGCACACAGGCACACAGGCACACAGGCACACAGACACAGCACACAGCACACAGCACACAGGCACACAGGCACACAGGCACACAGGCACACAGGCACACAGCAACAGGCACACAACACACACAAGGCACACAGGCACACAGGCACACAGGCACACAGGCACACAGGCACACAGGCACACAGGCACACAGGCACACAGGCACACAGGCACACAGCACACACACACAACAGCACACACACACACACACACACCACACAGCACACACACACACACCACACACACACACACACACACACACACACACACACAACACACACACACACACACACACACACACACACCACACACACACACACACACACACGATAAGGATAAGGTCTGTCCTGTAGATGGTAATGGTGGAAACATAATAACAGAGGGATTCTTAATAGCAGAAAACCTCAATGAGAATTTTATTTCGGTGTTTACCAGGGAAGATATTAGTGCATTTCAAGTACCAGAGACTAAGTTCGAAGGGAGAGAGTGTCAGACTATTTAGAACAACTAATTGTAACCCCATAAATGGTAGCTAAGAAACTAAGGCATATGCAGGAAATAAATCACCTGGAGTGTATAGGTTCCTCCCAAATTACTATTGGAAATCGTAGAACCTATTAGCATACCGCTCGTAACAGTGTTACATTTGTCATTAGAGGAAGGAATAGTTCCGTTTGAATGGAAAGAAGCAAACATCATACCACTGATTAAAAAACGTTCGAGAAACAAGTCAGGGAAGCATAGACCAATGAGTTTAACATGTGTGATTTGCAAACTATTAGAAAGACTAATTAAAGATCACTTGGTTGATTTTCTTTTTAAAAATAACTTGATAAAGCCATGTCAACATGGGTTTCTAAAAGCTAACAAATATGTTATATTTATACAAAGTGGGTAGACGAGGGATCACTAGTAGATATAGTTTACTTAGATATAAAACACAGCCTTTGACAAAGTGCCACATAAAAAATTACTACTTAAACAAAAGGCCCATGGCATAGGAAATGGTATGATTGACAGGATAGAAAAATGGGTTATTGATAGGAGACAAAGAGTAGTAGTTGATGGGGAGGTTTCAAACTGGAAATAGGTTTTGATTGGAGTACCGCAGGGACAGTATTGGGAACTATTTTATTCTTAATATACATCAATGATTTATGATTTATGATATAACAATATTTATTCTCGGAAGGAAGAGAAAAGGGCTTGAGGACATGAAGTTACATTAGCAAAGAAGCATGTAAACTAGGTATTCTCATTTTCACGAAGCACAGAAATTTGTGGAACATATTATCAGCTGATTGTGTAGGAGCTAGTAGTGTTAATATATTAAAAACATAAAATCGACATATTCCTAAAAAGGGCGGGGTACACTTAAATATCTGGGTTGGACTCTCTCGATAAGCCAAAGGGCTTCGTAGTCCACCTGTCATCTAGAGTTGATTCTCTAGGTGGCAATCTTGTTAAATCTTGTTAATGAAATTATATTGTGTTACCTGTCTGGCAAAAATACGTTTAATTAAGATATATTAATATATTACATGATCTTTTTTGTTTGCTACATTTGTCCAACGAGCATCGTAGTCGTCCTCACTGTAGTCAACCTCCAGGTTAGTTCGTGGTTCGAGTGTTGATCTGTTCAATCCTTTCAGTGCTCCTTCAGCAACGGTTCTAGCAAATACAAATATGCACATTCACTTGAGTAAAGTGCATCGTATATAGATTGTATGTATTTCATTGTGGGAGTTTCAAAATAAGTGTGTCATGTTTCATGACATAAAACGTGAACGTGCACACACGCCTAGGAATGGGGTGAATATAAGATTGACTGAGGCAAGCGCAAACCCATCGATTGCAACCGTCGAGGTTTACTGAAAACTCTAACCGCATTTTTTGCATTTTTGAGGCTCACCAACGCTACTTAGAATAATTCTACACAGTATTCCAGACACCATTTTACACATGATATCTATCTACTTATTATTTCAACAAAAACATTGAAACTACAATATCTTAGACGGTGTGTGTTATGTTTATTTGTGTGACAGACGTCGATTAATTCTTGTTGCCCTTTTGACGAATTAACCGGCGTGTTAGAACTAAGCATGTAATAGTCGCCTGTTAATGTGATAATTGCCTGATAATGTAGTATCATCACCCTATAATGTAATACACTTGTTCCCTGATAATGTAATACATTTTGACTGATAATGTAATAACATGCTCCTGCCTGATTATGTAATATCTTTTGCCCGATCATTTTCGTGGATTTCAATTTGTCCATTTTGTCTATTTCGCATTACTGCAATTTTTGCTAATGGGATATAAGTAGTCTTTTATTAGATTAAATCCATTATGCTGATTCCAAATAATTATGAAGTCAGATTTATCCCAGCAGGTCAGGATTTTGAGTTATATATTCTCGCACTATTTACGAATGGCGGGTTGCTATGATACTCGACGACTGTGAGCTTTATTGATTTCGAGCTTGTCGGCGCAAATCGTGATATCAATGACCGCACAAGTGTGCAATAATAATATACTGGGGGACAAATCCAACGAAATTCCAGGGGCAGCTATATATATATATATATATATATATATATATATATATATATATATATATATATATATATATATATTTACACTTGAAAAATAAGTGTGAATTGACGGCAAAACGCGTTATATTAATTGTTTTGAGATACACGCACTTTTGTGTTTCACCCTCAGACGGTCGTCGCAAACATTTGCGTCATATTCAAATATTTTAATAACTTGATGAAAAATCACACACAGTATGACATTTATTATCAAAATGCGATATTTTCCGCGCCATTTTATTTCAAAACGCGGTATATCCATGTCATTGGTCTACAAAATGGCAAACTGCTGACACGATACATAAGTTATCATTAAACAACATGTCTTACAAATACAATTTGATATAGTATAAATATATTAATTAGTTAAAACTAGTTACAGTGTTAATGCAACAATTTGTTATTTTAATAATACTAATAATAATAACTGTAAAACATCTATAGCGCTTAAATCCTTACAAATATTCAAGCTCAGAGGCGCAAAAACGAAATAATTTATCAAGTCACACACGGGGACAGGCAGTGGTCGTCTTTGGAACATGCAACCGCCGAAATGCTATGGTGGAAAAGCAATTTCAAGCAAATAATATTATGTTTTCATTTTTTTCTCGAAAGGTGCCTATTGTTTCAGATAATTTAATCACAATAGGAAGTTTATTACAAATTGTTGGCGCAGACACAGAAAAAGCACGTTTGTCAATACTCAGCTTAGTTTTAGGAACAAAAAGATGAAACGTATTAAGATCCAGCAATATATATATATATATATATATATATATATATATTATATATATATATATATATTATATATACAATATATATAATATATATATAATAACTGTATATATATATATATATATATATATATATAATATATATATATAATAAACATATATATATATATATATAAATATATATATATATATATATATATATATATATATATATATATATATATATATATATATATATATATATTATATATATATAAATATATATATATATATATATATGTATTAAATACTCAGATTAGTTGGGAAACATGACGCTTAAATGTAGCGCTGCTTGAAGCATCGTCAAACGTGTATACTCTGCGGATACGAGACGAAAACACACTCGAATAGGTGGTCACACTTCTGTCGACGTGTACTTTCGAAACCTTTGCGTTTGTTGCATATGTAACGTTCTTCAGATAACGGGCCATATCTGCATATATGTCCAACGCATCAGCATGTTGAATAAATTATAATATTTATATATTTTTCATCTGGCTTTCACACTAGGCTTTATATACCCTGACATCACAGCATGGAGAGGGAACACTTGTGCGGTCATCGATAGCACGATTTGCGCTGACAAGTTCGTTATCAATGAAGCCCAGTCGTAAGGTAACACATTACGACCAATCTACCATTCGTAATTGGTGCGAGAATGTATAACTCAAACTCTTGACCTGCTGGGACAAACCTAACTAGAGAATGGAATCAGCATATTCGATTTAATCTAAAAAGAAAATTGCAATATTGCGGTATAGAAAAAATGGACTGCAACAAATCAAAATGAAATCCAGGAAAATAATTAATTCTTGCGTGAAATATGTATGTTATTACATTGTCGGGCAAGCGTTATTACACTACAAGGCAGGGGCACGTTAACTTACAATATCAGTCAAAATGTATTACATCATCAGGCAGTGATTATAATATTAACAGGCGATTATTACATTAGCCGTTCTAACACGGCGCCCAGTTAAGTTGGGGAAACACGACGCTGGATTGTGGCGCTGCTTGAAACAGCGTCAAACGTGTATACTCTGCGGATACGAGACAAAAACACGTACGTATAGGTGGTCAAACTCTTGTCGACGTGTACTTTCGAAACGTTTGCGGTAGTTGCATATGTAACGTTCTTCAGATAATGTGCCATGTCTGCATATATGTCCAACGCATCGGCCTGATGAATCAATTATAATATTTATATATTCAAACCTTATCAATCCAAGCAGGGATATTACAATTCTGCCTGTGTGCGCATAGAAAAATAAACATGCAAAGGTAAATGGAATGAAATTGAATGTCAAACAGGTATCTTTTATAACAATAATAGTACAGGAAGCTAAATTAAATGGAAGCTAACGTAATTCCATCCAAATGCAAACACAATTACACCGGTCGCTGTGAACCATGAACGTGTGATTAGAAATGAAATGTTGTTCCAACGCGTCAGGGAGTAAGTTTTTGTGTTGCAGTAAAGGTTTCGGACATTAACAAATCCATACTTGTTTTGGATAGATTATGGTGATATAAGGCATTTGCGAAAAAGAACAAAACTAGTTGCATAAAGAAAACGTGCCCAATTCATTCGTTTGCCCAATCGAGTTATTTTATGTCCACATGTGTGATGTGTTAACAGTTTAACTGGTATGCAGCTGTCGACGTCCTGTGCTTTTTCGGTCACGCACGTTTTAACTCACCAGGTGGGTTCCGCAACGGGACGTTTTTTGACCAACGAGTAACGAACATGTGTCCACGTCGATCGACATCCTTTGTTTACAAGGTACACGCGACTATGCTTCCACATGGTTCTTTTTGTGTTTACACGTGGTAAAAAACAATTATTGGTAACTAGTTTGTTGAAACTAGACGCAGGTGTTTCGAATTCCGTGTATACAGTCTGTAATGAGAGATCATGTTCTACACATTTTATCTCAACGAATTGAACAGAAATACTAGAATTGTTGTAACTACCTTTTGCAGGACAATTTTATACAAATGTTTTTGTACATTCACTTTGAAGAACAAGTACGTGTCGCTTGGTTGTTTTAATGTACATGTTTGTTATTATCTGTTGTGAGATATTACTTGCATTTCAAATGAATGCTGTGTGTAAATAAATAATACAAAATGTACCATCAATAAAATTAATTATTATTACGAAAATAAAGCTTGTACAAATAGTTAATGTTTAATGTATTTTTAATGTTGCATCTTTAACACACATACATACATACATACATACATACATACATACATACATAATCAATATATATATATATATATATATATATATATATATATATATATACATTGTTGTTTTAAGTCTTTTACACTTGTTGGTTCCTACTGAGCGAAGTGTTCTGGTTGGCGTCTAGATGCAGATAAGGGTTAACAACATATTTAATCAACTTATTCTTTTTAACTGGAGACAACTCTTTCTCTCTCTCTCTCTCTCTCTCTCTCTCTCTCTATATATATATATATATATTATAATTATACAGTTATATGTATGCATGTCAAATATGCAACACGAAACATGCAAATAATGGTAACTATTTTTACCAGCTTTATTTTCGTATTACTTATTTTATTACATTTACTTTTTATTGTTTTTTCACACACACACATCTTTAATTTGAAATACAAGTAATATCTCACAACATACATGCACATTAACATTAACGAAGGGCAAGTAGTTGCTCTTCAAAGTGGATGTACACAGTATATGTATCATATGTTCATGCAAAACATACCTACATAAATATTTATACTTCTGTTCAATTCGTTGAAATAACATGCGTAGAGCATGATATCACATTACAAATTGTAAACATGGAATTCGAAATAACTGCATCTAGGTTTAGCAAAAAGTTACCTATACTTGTTTTCACCACGTGTACAGTGTAAACACAAGCAGAAAACGTGGATGCATAGTCACGTGTACCATGCAAAAAGAGAACCCACCTGGTGAGTCAAAACATGCTGCCCGGTGACGGTGCAGTATTCTGAACCGATGTGACTATGTGGTTCGACTTCAAAAACTACAAAAGTTTAAATAAGCGATTGATATTTTAACTTAATAATTAAACCGAATGCCGAACGCAGAACGACTTTGTACAGATTTCACCGTCTGTTTCGCGATAATCAGCCTATTTTATCTGTGCAAAAGCCAGACAGTTCGTGCGTTGGCTTTTGTGGTGGTTTCATGTCATGCCTCTGCTTTTTGATCTGTTGTGCCTTAAGTCACTTTGCAGTAAATGTTCTGCCTTTTGTCGATTCTTCTTTCGGCAACACTTCGCCCAATGTCCAGTTTCGTTGCAGTAGTTGCAACTTGCAAAAAGATAAAGTGACTCAAGCAGAGAAAGAAAGAAAATGTCGGAAAATGCAGTACCACTACAACTAGCGTTCGAACGACTTACATCCGATCAAGGAAGGTACACGGGTGCTCCTGGGAGACTTCACTTCACACAAGCAAAAGTGGAAGGATGCTCAAGTACTGAAACAACTGACTGACAGATCGTACAGAGTTATCTGAGAAGGGCAAATGCAGCGAAGAAACCGGAAGCTCCTGCTACCATATGCGGTAACAATAAATGTCAACCATCCGACCAGCACAGTGCACCCAGTAGCAGCAACCATGCATGTTAATCAACCAACTGCTACCCTGCCACCGCAAGCCATCGAAATCACAGATCGTATTCATCTACAAGATCGATAATTGTCACTATTAGAAGCGAACGATTGTTGTAGAGTCCTGTGTGGTACAAGAACAGTAGCATTTAAATTTGAAAACGGACAGTTGCCAAACTGATATTGTAGTTGTAACGTTGGCAGAGGCCACGGTAACGTTTTAGTTACACCCCATGTGAGCGAGCCACCTATCTTGCATTCGTAGCCATTACAGTGGCGTTTACTAATAGCTATGTTGTGTTGTCTTCTTTCTTGGCATTAAACGTGAACATGCACAACCCCATTAACAAGAAAGATAATTTAAACAATTACAAAACAAGCGCGATATAATGCGATACAACTTGTTAAGACATAGTGTGGTAACAGGAAAGATTGAAGGGAAACTTATCTAGAAGACGCGAGATAATAACACACTTGATAGCCTGCCAATGTGGTACTGACGAAGCACAACAAGACTTCCACCAGCAACAAGTAACCGTGCGGTTTGGGGAAGGCATGACTGCCAACGCTTGTTACTTACACGACACATATAACATCAATAATTGACTTCGCGAGGGTATTTCTACGAACACAATGGTCCGATTATCGAGTACCATGGTGCCACACAATATAAACATTTTGGAATCAACACCAAGTTGTATATCGTACCTGTGTCTCCAGCAGCACGTCGTCCATATCTGTAATGGTATTGAGACATTGCGCTTTGCCACGGACATTGTCACTGTTATTAAATCTCGCCACTGTTGATACCATCTTCCCTCGTATCTGCCGCACATAGATTACGTCACAACCTTTAGACATATACATCAATCTAGCAGTTCAATAGTGTGCACACATTTTCTTATAACACCTCCCAGCAATACATTGGCACGATTGTTTTAACATCAAATATATGCCAATTTCACCAACCCGAAATGGGCTCCATAACGACTGGTTGCATTACTTGCCACTCAACATCCTTTCTGACTCTCATAATTTCACAACACAGACAACTCGATTACGAGCAAGGCTAACATGAACGTGGTTTCAGGGTCATACACAACGGCAATACATTATATTAAACCTAATATGGAACTATTAATAATGTTATGCATTTTATTCCAGCTAAATTTAGTAGATGCACAAATAAAGCATATGCAGCTTAGTATGTGTATTATGACATTATGTGGTGTCTACAAGTGTCACGATGCTCCCTTACATATCCCGATCGCTTCAAGCGCTGGGTTTGACTGTCGAACAGTTTCCAGCAATATTGTATATAGAGAGCGTCTCTCGTACCTGATACACTTGTGTTGTGTACGATTCTCATCACAAAGGGCATCAACTGTCGTCATCATGATGGGCGATGCTCATTCGTCCATCATGATGGCGATAATTCAGTCCGTTGATGTAAGGTTTCTTTGGAGGTTTGTAACAGTAAGGTGATCTTTGTAATGTTGCAAAATTCAACAACAAAACAGCAATGTGCAATGACGAAGAATTGTCTGTGAATGAATTTATGTTACCTTGTGTATCTTGTCAGGGTCTGTTCGCGTGGTATTTATCCCACGCACTACATGGTTCAGCATTCCGGCGACTATCGATATAAGGGTTAATGCACCTATGAAACATAAATAACTGTTGCTATTTTACCCAGCCAACCGGGTGATGTTCACGTTGAGGTAAACTCTGTAATATATGGCCAAGGGACCAACTTTCAAAGTAAAAAATTAAAGATTATTAAATTCATAAATAATGGTGGCGTTGAAATTGAGGGTACGATCAAAGATGTTGTTATTTCGAACTTAAATCCAACTTAGTCTACATTACTAGGACATTTATACAATTCGTATTGGGTAACCGTTGTTAACGCGTAATACAAACTATCGGAAATCAAACTGTGACTTCTTTGATGTTACATGTTAAATTAAAACTGTTGCTTTTTCTGAGTTTCTGACGCTCTTCGTGTTTTAACGTTTATCTACGTTCGCTGATAAGCAATCCTATCTAGTATTTACTAAAACTATTAGATTGAGGGGAGAGGACGGACGGCAACGGCAACGGCAACGGCAACGGCAACGGCAACGGCAACGGCAACGGCAACGGCAACGGCAACGGCAACGGCAACGGCAACGGCAACGGCAACGGCAACGGCAACGGCAACGGCAACGGCAACGGCAACGGCAACGGCAACGGCAACGGCAACGGCAACGGCAACGGCAACGGAACGGCAACGGAACGGCAAGAGCAGAGAAAACGAGCAGCGAGCACGGAAGCAGCAGAGAAGCAGAGAGAGAGAGAAACAGAGGGGAGAGGAGGACGGCAAGGCAAGAAGGAAGGAAGAGCAAGGCAACGGAGAGAAGGCAAGGAAGGCAGAGAGGAAGAAGGAGACGAGCAAGAGAGAAGAAGGCAACGAGCAACGAGAAGGCAGAGAGGCAAGGAGAGAGAAGGAGAGGAAGAGAGAGAGAGAGAAGAGAGAGAGAGAGAGAGAGAGAAGAGAGGAGAGAGAGGAGAGAGAGAGAGAGAGAGAGAGAGAGAGAGAGAGAGAGAGAGAGAGAGAGAGAGAGAGAGAGAGAGAGAGAGAGAGAGAGAGAGAGAGAGAGAGAGAGAGAGAGAGAGAGAGAGAGAGAGAGAGAGATAGAGAGGATAATGACCGATTGTAGCCCTATTTTGTAAGACTACAAACGGGATGTATAATAATGGAAAAGTTGGAAGTCGCATAGGGATAGGACTGAATATATCAGATAATTATACAACTTATGCGGATAAACATTTTAGAGGAATTTAGATTATTTTAGGTGAGGAAAAAGAAAATGCGCCCTAGGATACTGGGCCTTCTACGATCGTATCCTTTTGGTAAAACTCTGCGGCACACTTTTTTGACATCAACATCACTGAAGCGAATGCACCAACCGCAGATAAATATAATATGACATATTTTATATGTGATTTTGTTTTGTCAAATCTGATTGGAAACTATTATTGATATTATAATAGTCATATAATATTTTATGTTAATGTTGGTGTGGAAAGTTGTGAAGATATAGTTGGAGCACATGGTCTGCGATCAGACAACAGAGAGCAGTACACATAATATCATCAGCGTGTTCTGAAAAAGCTAGACATCGACGCTAACAGTCAGTAAGAAGTCGCAAAGGAATGGAACCATTGGAATTAAACGTTGAACAAGGGCCTTGCTGCGACAACTTGCAGAGACCGGAGGAAAGGCAACGAAGTCTTTGCCTAGGTTGATACATTCTGCAATGGATCACTACAGCCTCAGTAGACACACACACACACACACCACACTATATATATATATATATATATATATATATATATATATATATATATATATATACGAAGTGTGAATTCAGCCAAAGGTATGTATTAAGAAAGTGTGTGAAAAATTATGCACTGTTTACATAGTTTTCAGCAATGTACGTTTTACTTTTGTAAGTATATTTAAAGTAAGACACACACTAAAAAGGAAATGATGACAAGTACCGTTCGAAGAGAACATCTTCAAACATTATGTCGCACACACACACACACACACACACACACACACACACACACACACACACACACACACACACACACACACACACACACACACACACACACACTCGCAAGCATGTACACAAAATACATCTCTCATGTTTTGGGTTGTGGTCAGGTATGTACTAGTAACGGTTGTTGAGCCCAAATGCGCAGTGTCGCAGTAGATGTAGCAATTTTGTATGTATGCCATAAATAAGTTGTCAAAGTGTCATCCAATTATGATATTAAAAATGTATATACATATCGGCTTGACTACATATGGCATTTTGTATAAGTACGTCTATGAGAGCTGACCTGGAGTCCCAACATATCTGATGCATTCGCCACTTCGCCCAACGTCGGTAATTGGAACCAAAACGAGTCAACACTGCCATTTGTCCGGAGAGCCTCCAATAGTTTGTTTAATGTGGAGGTCGTGCCTTTAGCAATACTTGACTTAATGTGCCACACAGGGGAAGGTAGTTTTGCTTTTTTACCAATGTGTAATAGGATGAGTGTTTATGTTTGTATCGCATTATTTAATTATGATGACGCAGCGAAATAAAATGGCCAGCAGTACCTTCGTCATTCTGCATAGATATGTAGTGTTCAAACTCTGATTCTCCCGTGTTGTTGAACAGATAGCTTGTCTCTAAGGTCACCTTGTCACATGGTCTTACCTAAACATTCACCTTTCTCATCAGGTTTTCACCAAGCTTAAACTACAGCGCTCTGTTGATCAGAACAGTTACTAGCATCACATAATTAAAAGAGCTTGCAAATATAGTACATACATTTCAATTATCCTCGGTCAAAGTAAATTATTATTAAATCTTCACCATAACATCACCAGGCGTGAGTTTGGGGATAGCTAGACAATGCAGAATATCAGATTTTACACCGGATCTGAGTTTTACTTAATGGCGCTTGTGTCTGGTTTTCAAATTTCAAGAAATAGAAATTAGAAATAGGCAGGGATCATAGCGACAAGATGAGAGTGGACACCGGTGAAGGAAGGCTTCATGGAGATCATTGTCTTGCTCGTATGCTTTGGAGAGCGCCAGAGCATAGCCAAATCTGGAGATGACTAATAGTAATGCAAATGAATGTGCTATCAATTATTGTTAGGACATTAATTTGCAGGCAATAGCCGTCTTCGTGATGACCAAGATGTTGTGCAGTGCCATCGATATCAGAAGCACACTCGAAGGCAGCGAGTGCTTGCAACATCTCATTTAGTGCTATCACATACTCGGCCTCGGCCAAGAAAAAATGGCGTACGCGAAATTCCAATAATGGTTTATTTGAAATCCATATCCCATAATATAAACAAAATATCAAAGAGGTTGGCAACTTCTGAAGCACCTTTACAGAGCGTGGTTGTTTCTTCGTTCCACTTCCATTGAATCTGTTTTTCGATGGCATAGATCGACTGATTCATGCTTTGCACAGGTATTTGGCCGGGATTGAGATAATCAATCAGCGACTTTCCGAGAAGAAGGGAGTGCTTGACTATCGCGACAGAAGCGGCATTGTCTAATTGTCTATAAATATAGCTAAGATACCAATGTTGGCTATTGGCTTCCCTTATCATCGGATTACAAAGAACAATTAAAACCTGCCAAGATTACGACCTCTGTTGGCCAACTGCACTAAAGGCATAATACATATATATTGTTAAATTAGTAACATATGGCTGATATGAAGGTCAATGAAGGTCAAATGCAAATTGTTTCATTAAATAAAAAACCCTGTCCACATGTTTGTTTCTTGATATAAATATATCGGTTTTAGGTGGAAAAATCACAAGATATAGCGACATTAGTTTGGAAGGCCACCATCCTGAATTTTTTTGACAAAGGTGTTCTTCTGCCAGTTCCTCCAAATCTTTTTTTTAAATATGTAAGCTATTTGATTTGACAGCCACATTTTATAAAATTGTGGCTATGATGATTCACCAAGGTCAAACGTAAAACGTTTGGCAATTATTAAATCGCTTTCCAGTTATAAATCTGTACGCTGACATTAAATCACCACTCGAGGTGACATATTTCATAAAATATAGAAATATTAATGTTGACGGCCGCCATCGGTAAAAATGGCGGACGTGATGTTGGATCAGTTAAATATAAAATATTTAAACGTGGAATACCCGGAAATATATATATATATATTATATATATATATATATATATATATATATATATATATATATATATATATATATATATATATATATATATATTAAACCCAACTATTAGTGTTTTATGTAAAACAGTTCATGATATATGGAAAAGCAAGTTTTATTTATTATGGATGGTGGCCATTTTGAATATTGCCAAAACGCATCAAAATCCCAGGTTGTTTCCATCATATTTCTGAAATGGTATGGTATCACGGACATCTGTGCCAAATGTCATGTCAAGAGCCCTCGCTTCTTGATATCAATAAAAGACTATGAGAGGGAGACGACAGCAGTGCCTCAAAACAGGTGAATGTGTAGAAGGTGTAGATGCAAGAAAGAAAGGCGTCAATGCGTAGACAGTGTGGTGGACCGCTGAGGAGACAAAATGGTGGACCACTATATAGTCATCTATGGAACAATATGCATGATGTATACACAAATACAATAATAATTACTGATATAAGTAAGTACGCAGAAATATGCAAGGCCATAAAAAAGAAAGCAAGAGAGGACATCAGGAAATACAGCAATGAGATCATAAGAGAATCGATCATGGGATCAAAGAGCCTGAATACAGTCCGAAGAACGCAAATGCTAGGCGAAGACAGACTGATTACACTCTTTGACAAGCAGGGTAGATAAATCCGTGATCAAGATAAGCTCATAGAACGAATAGAAGAATTCTACACGGAGCT
The DNA here is from genome assembly GCA_025642075.2 of Ridgeia piscesae. Classification (NCBI taxonomy): domain Eukaryota; kingdom Metazoa; phylum Annelida; class Polychaeta; order Sabellida; family Siboglinidae; genus Ridgeia; species Ridgeia piscesae. The sequence continues at coordinate 28,975 of JAODUO010001833.1, forward strand.
ATACGACAGTGAACAGAATACCATAATCCACACTTACCCAAACGAGGTACCAGAGATAATATCATGGGAGGTGGAAGTAGCACTACGAGATATGAAGAATGGGACAGCAACAGGCAACGATCATACAAACACGATACATTGAAAGCAGGAGAAGATATCATCGCGAAGACACTTGCTAAGCTGTACACTACATGCTTAACAGAAAGACGAATACCCACAGCATGGAAGAACGCTAAGATGACGATAATCTTCAAGAAGGGAAATAAGAAAGACCTCTTAAATTACAGACCGATATGTCTACTATCAAACATCTATAAAGTACTCAAGAACGTACTAACTAAAAGGCTAGAGAAGACACTCGACGAAAACCAGCCACGAGAGCAAGTTGGATTCAGAAGCGGATACTCGACGACAGACCACATACTCGTCATAAACCAACTGAAGTAGAACTTCAGAAAATATAATATCCCACTCTGCATCGCATTCGTCGACTATGAAAAAGTCTTCGTCTCAGTGCAAACCCATGCAGTACTGACCTCAATTCAAGAACAGGGGATAGAAGATGTGTACATCGAACTCCTGAAGGAAATCTACACCAACAGCTCGATGACAATCCACCTACACAAAGAAAGCAACAAGGTCAACATCAGGAGAAGTGTACGACAGGGAGATAACATATCGCCCAAGCTGTTCACGGCAGCACTCGAAAGCATATTTCGACGATTGACTTGAGAAACCAGAGGCTTGAAAATAGACGGCGAATATCTTAGTCATCTTCGCTTCGCCGACGACATACTCATATGCGCTAATACACCACATAAGCTACAACAAATGCTACAGGAATTAGCTGATGAAAGTGACAATCAAGGTATGAAGATGAACAAGTCGAAGACAAAGGTGATAATGGAAACCGACACACCAATATATGTCAACATCACTCAGATCGAGAACGTCGCGAAAGCTACATCTACCTGGGACAGAGATAAAAACCAACACAAGGAGATTCGAAGAAGAATCACGGCCGGATGGACAGCATTCGCCAAACACTGCGACATCTTCAAGCTGCGACATCTTCAAGGGTAACATTGGAACATACTTGAAGAGACCAATTTACAACTCATGCGTACATCCAGCAATGACATACGGCGAGGAAACATGGCACTCACCATCCAGCAAAGAACAAGCTAGCAGTCGCACAAACAAAGATGGAAAGGAGTATGTTAAACAGCACACACCGGGACAGAAAAACAAACATCTGGGTAAAGAGAAAAGCCCAAAGTCACAGACGTGATCGAACAAGTCAGAAGACGGAAATGGACCTGGGCTACGAGATAATCGATGAACACTGCGTTTCACCACCTGGAAACCATACAAAAGAAAAAGACCCAGAGGAAGACCGGCGAGACATTGGAGAGACGAACTAGACGACTACTGGAAGGGTATCATCTGGCAGAGGACTGCGCAAGATAGGCAACTGTGGAAGGAGCATGCTGAGGCCTTCGCCCAACCATGGGACACTATGGCTGCACAATGATGATGATGCTGATATAATTGTGACTTCTGTAAATATATATATATATATATATATATATATATATATATATATATATATATATATATATATATATATACATATATTAAATGAGACTAACATAGCCAAATAAAAATGATACACAAGTTTTGCTGATTAATAATGTTTAATTTATACGTGTGTACATTTTTTATAATGTGTTAGCCTTTTAATAAATTTGGATAATGTTCGAGTAAGGTCGTTTCAATGACCAGAATTCATTCACAAATGAAACATTGCATTTGGAATTTTTACCTAATGTAGTTACTCATGCAAAGACGGTATAAAATGCAGGATAACGTATCACAGTAATTAACGTCAACACACATCTCAGGGATACAGGTGTGGCTGACAGGTAGTGCAATATAAACATTGTTAATTATTAATATTTCACATTCTACATCTTCAAAACCATGTAATCGTCCAAGTGTAGGTTATTGTCCGAGTACGACTTGTTCTACGTGTCCTATACTTAACATGTACATATTATGGCCATAATATCAATAACAATGTATAACATATACTCTCCTCATACAGATGAAATGTTTGCACATATATAAGTGTTTTCTTGTTGTACAAGAAAAGAAAACACATGCTTAGCATAACATATGGCGTTATTTAAAGGTGAATAAAACGTCACTGCACAAATGAGTACTTCACCCCAAACTCGCGTGGCCACATGTCATCCACTGACAGAAATCCAAAACTAGTTTACAACATTATTGTACTGTGTTTTATAGCTAGCAAACTGACAATAAATTATGGTCGTCGGACAATATCATATAAACATAATGGAAATTAAACAACACAAAATTCATATATATATATATATATATATATATATATTAGGGTAGCCATGAGTTCAGATGCGGGCTGGCCATGTGAACTGCTGTTTGCTGACGATCTAGTAGTAGTAACAGATACAGAGGAGGAGATGCAGAGGAGGTGGATTGATTGGCAGTTTGGGATGGAGAGCAAGGGACTAAAAGTAAACACCTGGAAAACTGATGTGATGGTCAGTAGCAGGAGAGGAACAAAACCAAACATCAAAGACAGCCCAAGGCACGAGTGTCAGACAGGTGAATAAAATTTAATATTTAGGTGTCACCATCAGTGAAGAAGGAGGATTAGAGGAAGCAGTAAAAGCAAGAGTTATTGCAGCGTGGGGCAAGTGGAGAGACCTATCCGGAGTTATCCGTGCCAAGTAAATGCCAAGGAAATTAAAGATCAACTCTACGTGACTCTCATTAGACCAGTACTTCTGAATGGAGCAGAATGTTGGGCAGTTAGAAAGAAGGAGGAACAGATTCTCGAGAAAACAGAGATGAAGATGTTGAGAAGAATTAAAGGCGTAACGCTGAGAGACAAAGTAAAAAGTGTGGACATCAGAAAGGAGCTACGAGTGAATAGCATACAAGATCAAGTCAGAGAAATGAGACTACGCTGGTACGGCCACAAGCAGCGGATGGAAGAAAACAACGACGTGAGAGCAGTTGTTGACATGATAGTGCCAGGAAAAAAGCCCATAGGGAGACCAAGAGGGAGATGGATGGATTGCGTCCGAAAGGATATGGAGGAACTGTGGATCACCCCGGAGGATGCCTAGGACAGAACATTATGGAAATCAAGAATTCGGGCCGCTGACCCCACCTAGTGTGAAAATGCGCAGCAGTAGAAGAAGAAGGGTAGCCAAAACAAATGTTGAAATCAACCACGCATACGTATATAAAAGGAGGAGGTTGAGTGAGAAAACAACTTTGAGAGTAAAAGACCTCTCATTGCATAGAGAGTTTATCGCATAATGATGAATTTAAGAACTTGTCCAATTGACAGTCACATATGTTCAGATGTTAACCTATAAATGTTCTATCCTATGAACGTTTTAGTAGATTTGGACTTATCATGTGCTAGAAATAAATCAGCTTGACTACCCAATTGGCAACTACGAGCAACTCAGGTAATTTGCATAAATGCAAGATAGCCACTGGAGAGATCTTAAACAAATGCTTTAGAACATGCATAATATATCTTTTTAGGGGTATTTGGGTATGTCGAATCCATTTCTTACGTTACTTTTTATTCCAAGGTCAAGATCAAACTCTGAAAGTCAGGAAAAAGTCAAAATTGTCTTCTGTCTTCTCGGCGGACAACAAATGGAACTTCTTTGAAATTATATTTGAGTTTATTCTAGAATATAAATGGGTAATCTTACAATATTTGATATGTGAAAAGTGTATTCAGTTATACGTTAAATTATTTGAAACACGTAGTCACACATAGTGTATAGTACAAGTATCGTTACTATCATTGGCATTCCTATTTATTGTTGAGGGAATTTCTTGCATTAAATAATTATGTGTGAAAGTCATTGAAGGTCTGTTACAAGGAATGAACCTACTGTATTATAATTATTACGGTGACGTGTCAAGCAGACAAGTATCACCCCCTAATACAAATTAGCTCAATGCATACCTTTTTAGTGAAACAGATTTCTTCCACACCATGATGAACATTTGAAATTTCCGTGCAGAATATTTGTAATAAGCGAAACATACATACACTATCATGAAGAGTAAGAACAACAAGCGGAACATGGCTCGTGTGTGTCTACGTTCATTGCAGGAGCGATCTTGACGGTGGAAACTCTGGCCGATGGAGTATTTTGGTAATTAGTTCACCACGATCTTCTATCTCATTGATGCGGCCAACTCTGGCTAAAGCATGATCCATTGTGTACTTAGCTAATTCAGACGTGTTTTCTCTAGTGGTATGTTGGGTGTATCAGGAGGAGATGGAGTGCAAAGTGCAGATGGAGCAGTAGGTTATGACAATGCTGGGCCCGAGTCTCTCCAGTAGCATGGCATACAAGCACTCGGCAATTGCGACATGACTTCATATCCAAACGCCAAAGCCAAGAGCAATTAATGCGCTAAACACCTTACTCACCGAGGTTTTCCCAGGATAAGGCACTGGGGAGGAAGTGGCCACGACGCAGTCGTATCCGGTGGAGACGGCAACAATATATGCTTATTATGAAGATTATGCGTTACCTGCACTAATTACAATTACATAAACCTCTTGCTTATAGGTTATTGTGTAAAGCTATATTTTATCTATTGCTATATATACCATTCCTTGTAACATACCTACAGTGACTTTCACACGTGATTAAATTATATGTCAGTGTTTATGGATGTATGGCTGGTCCTGTATATATATATATATATATATATATATATATATACATATATATATATATACGCTTAGCCCATCGTGTGTCCGTTTCGAGCGTGCGCGGTTGTATATTAACGTACGCACGTGTGGTGGTGTTGGAACGTGTACGTGTGCATCCATATGTCAAGTAGGCGAGTGATGCAATACGTACGATCACTGACACTTGCACTTTTCCTATGAATCCCGCTGGTGATTGTATACGAATATGAATAATTATTTTGTAGTTGTCCTTCGGTGCGCCTGCAGATAGGTTGCGCAAAGGCATGATTGACTTTCGGCCTTCGTACAAAACAAATTCTGCAAAATAGTGTTTAAAATATGAGGCATTCGGAATTCAAGTAAAGGTTTCGAAATATGTGTTCTGTGATATTCATTAATGGTATGCGTTATGTGAAAGCCTAACATATGTGGCTTTGCATTGCAACATTTCCCTGACACAAATACCTGCTTATTTCTTTCCATTAGTCATCCTTTTAATTCTTCTTCCAGTCTTCGTAATATATGGACACGCCATAATTATAAGGCGAGAAGGTGGCTGATGGTCAAGAAATTAACGCACAAAGCCAACAATTCCAAGTGGTTTACTGTACAATGAACCCAGTGGCATTTTGATAGTCTGGTAACTTAACATAAAGTGAAACGTACAAGTGCACCCTTTCTTGTTATCGTTATTACTAGCGTATCTATTGTGCCGTATCTCCGGAACCAGCCCGATCATAGGCGCGTACACATAATAAAACGTACATTGAATAGTACAACAGTTAAAAGAAATGCCTATCATGGCCAATTTGATAATATATTAAAATACAATATATTATATATTAATTTATTAAGGTATATTTTATATATATATATATATATATATATATATATATATATATATATATATATATATATATTTATTTATGTTAAGACAATTACGTAAATATAAATAATTAATGTAAATTACAAATTAAAACATTAACATTATTATATAATTAAAAAATAAATGATAACAATTTAATAAAAATTATTCGTAAAATACATATTCGTACGAACACCATACAAGGTAGTTAATCAGTGGACGTAAGCGTATTTAAATAAAAGCGTCATAAGAACAGTTTGGCATCGAGTTAGACTGTCTGATTGGCGAATGTGTTATGCAAACTGTTACAAAACGCTGGTCCGAACACCGAGAAAACCGGGTTGCAGTAGGTTGTACGCTGAAATAAGAGAAGACGCAGAACAGTTCGACGAGTACCTGTTCACGATCTTGGGGATGTATCCTGGTGTGAATGTACGCAAGACAGAACACACAAGAACCGGTAATTTATAGAGGACACCCAAGCGAACTTGAAACCAGTGCAACTTGATAAATACAGGAGAAATATGCTGGTGTACTTCCGCACCATCTGCACCTTGATTTTGAGCGCATACGTATTGCCATACAACACCGCGTTGCTGTAACCCAGTCGCGACTATGACATGGACATGTGTCACTAGTAAGACAATGTCTCATATTTGAATTGCATAAAAATTGTAGCCTGCCGACTTGCACATGGGCGACACTTGTGACGACATTGTCAGTCCAGAGTCGATCATAATCCCGAGGTTACGGATGAGCGGCTATAACACAATGTCACATCCGCAAAGACTAACACGTGAGATGCCTTGCAGTTATTTACGAGTTGGTACCTTGAGGATAATTGCTTCTGTCTTGTTTTCGTTCAGCAGGAGAGTGTGGTCTGACAACCACAGTGTCGCTTCTTTAATGCATCGGTAGATGCGACAGACTGTTCCACTCAGGTCACCGTACCTTTGGGAACCATCTGCGCATTTGGCTGATTACAACATGTGATCAACGGCCTGAGGCGCAGCACTCGTGTCGAGCTACACTATCAGTACATCTTTTTTTCTGTCGACGGAATTAAGCTGGTCATTCTGAATGCGCATTAACGCTTTCTCGGTGATGTGCTGTTGTCGGTATGTACTTTAGAGATTGTCAAATAAATTGTTGTGTCTATGTGCTGGTGAATTTGTACTGCTACGTGACACTCCAGTAATTGAAAACAAAAGACAGGTTTGATATGGGCCAGTAGTTGTGCATCGACTCTGGATCCAGGTTTGGTTTCTTTATTACAGATGTGGTCACGGCTTCTATGAATGTGGCTGACACGGACCCTGACTCGAATGACACGTTGATGATTCTAGCTAATGTCGGTGCATTAATATAAATGTTAGCTTTCACGTGTGAAAGGTATCAAAGAAATTTGAATTTGTTGGGCACTTCCTTACTAATGAGATAACGCCGTCTATGGTAATGCCGGAACACATATTCACTCTGCAGGAATTGTTGCAGTGCAGGTACACAGCGTTGACTGTTAACAATCGTCTTCTTGCTAACTGGCTGCCTTGTTATTATATGCAATCTCCTGGTTTTTGGCTTCATAGAGTGTATTTGTTGTTTGAAAGACGGAAGCTGGCCAGTGTAGATGTTTCGATGAATCTGCAGCTGTGCCAATATCCACTTCCGCTACGCTTGCCTCAACATAGCTTAAGACCCTGATACATCATATACCACCAGAGAATGCCTGGTGTCTGATGCTGATCGAACATGCGCTATTCTTATCAGACACGAGTGACACAATAGCCAATGAAAACAACGTATCGCACCGACACCTCCCCACCTTGGTGAAACATTGAAACAGTTACATTCCCCCATAGTTGCACTTTCGTTCGATACTATCTGGACTTTTGGCGGTAGGAGGCTATCCGATATAGTTAGTAAACATCAGGCGTACTGCATTTCGTACGGCAATGCTGATACTGTATCAGGGGCTTTAACGCGTGACAGTTCTATTGCGTCGCACGGCATGTTGGGCCGCACAATAATTTACCGGTAGTTCGGCAATGCTGTTACATAGGCTTGTTACCAAGTGTGACAGTTCTGACCGGAAATTCGTGGAGGTAATTGCAATATATTTCTAATAAGAAACCTGCCTCTTCGTTCGGTCTCGTTTTGGTGCATGGCACAAACATTGCACAATGTGATGATCGGTGAGCAGGAACCCCAACATAACTCCCTTGAAATAGCCACTGCCTCACAATCAGCGGATCTATATAATGATGCCAAGTATCACACGCTCGCTTGCTCGCTCGCTCGCCACTTGGGTCCGACGACTGAGTTACCTTTCCATACATGCGTCAACTAACTTGCACATATGTCGAATTTGAAATCTCCCAGCTCCACCAACGTCATGAATCTCTTAGAGCACATACATACATATATTGCAATCGTAATGTTTAAACATAATTTTATATTTGTTATCGCCGAAAATGTGAAAACGCCTACATGCTCCTATAGGGTGACGTTTGTTTTGACGAACAAGATATTTAAAAATGGCGGATGTAAATATTCAGGAATTTTATTAATCCTAATGCAGTATTTACGTTTACAAACCTTTCCGATCTGATGTGACGAAAAAATAGCGAAATGTTAGTCTTTGCTCACTACTGTCGAACGGTGTGCAATCCACGGCGAACAAAGTCTGACACGTATAACCTTCGTAAGGTTCAACGTTACACTTCGTAGAGGGACTGGGAGGACTGGAAGAATTTGAAGGACTGTTAGGAGTGGAAGGACTGCGAGGGCTGGGAGGACTGGGAGGACTGGTAGGACTGGGAGGACTGGAAGGAATGGAAGAATTGGATTGACTGGAAGGATTGATGGACTTGAAGGATTGGTAAGATTTATGTCTTCAACTCGAGTCACAGACGTGTCGTAGAGTTGTATTACGTAGGTTCCTGTGCCCTTGAGGTGAATGCAGTGTAGATCTTTTGCTGAAACATATAACAATACCGATTTCACCACAGGGAAACGTTTGGATAATATAACAATAGTGTGAGGCACAAGGACGGTAGAATTTGAGCTACTTCTGAGAAAGTACAACGTGGTGAATCAGGTAATGATGAATGGCTTGGGAAGTTATAGTGTGGGAATATCATGGAAAATGAAAATATAATGGGGACAAAGTGGGAGAGTAAGAAAAGGTGAATGTAAGAGTTCATTGATTACAGGAAGTTTTTAAAGCTATGATATATATATATATATATATATATATATATATATATATCTGGTCTATGGAGATAATATCTGTATAGGAGACATGTTTTTCATGAAGAGAAAAAGTCAGTCAGCTAGAGGTAATACAAAGGTAAACAATTACAATTTCCAACTATGTTCACATCTTAACGTCAGCGATTTACCAGGACATATTTTGTGAACACCTGTTGATTGAAAGTCTAAGAGCTGCGCCATTTTAGAAAAACAATCTCATGAAGCTTTCGCTAACAGCCCATGTAAGTCTGGCGCTCGAAAACGATGTTGGTGGCACACGTGTTAAGATTATGTGCATTTAGACAACTTGTCCGATATAAGTGCTTATCGAACCACAACATACAGCAATGTAAAATGCATATGTCCTAATATCTTTCATACTATCCACGCTACGCAAATTGCTATGTGTCTATGGCAGTATGGCAAGCTCAATATTAAATCTGACAGCAATAACACAATATATTCATGACCTTATTTTCCCAGTATGATGTAACAGAAACCGAGCTGATGACTATACTCTATAATATATATTTCATCAGCCTTTGACTTTACGCAAATCTGCTATCCAAGTGGTATTAGGCCTATTGGCATCCAGCCATATAACAATACTGCTAAAATGATTACCATAATATATAATTACTAAAAACAAATTCCTCAATCGTTTTAGTTTATTTTCATCAATCGCAAACTTCAACTGTCATTAGAATATCGTTCTTGTGTCCTGTCTCCAATCAGCTCCAGCTGCGATGATTCTCGCCATGTATCGTGACACACTTACATGCCCTATTATATATATATATACTACATGCATACTACTTGTTTATAACTCTGTCGGGTGGTTTTGCTACTGCGGAGCTAAAATGGCAAACGTTAACATGCCAACATCCTTTAAGTTCTTCTGTCAAAAATTACTTGAATTCAGAAGCAGCTGATTCTGATTGGTTAAAGTGCAAAACCCCAACTGGGGCATCACGCACTAGTACGGATGGTCGGTTTTAGGATGGCTGGCATCATGTTATCTGGAAGTGCAATAGGAGTATTTGTGCTTGGGAATATGGGATTAGGGTGGGGGGTGGTGGTTGGGGAAAAGTACTGGCCACATATTTCAAACACGACGAAACTGTGTTGAGATACAAGATATGTCTTTGAGTTATGTCATATTGTCTGTGGGAAATGACGTTTCGATTCGTTTAGTTCGGCGACAAAAGTACAGTGATTGTGTGCAGTCATTGTCAGGAATCAGCTGCGACTCGACTGTCGCAGATCTCTATAATACCAGGTCTAGACCGGCGTATATGACTACGAGGTTGCTACAAACATGACAGAAAAGCCTTGTTTTTCATAAGCAAACTAACTAGCTAGATCTCAAGATCTTATAAGCAGAATCATGGAACCTTGCACATAATAGACTGCTTCAAATATGAACTTATGCGTAAATGCAAAACAAACAAAAATCCACAGCAGGGAAAACATTGCGATAGGAAGTTGACATCCTACCTCCATATAAAAACTGAACTCTCTTGTGTTAATGTCTTTCCTTGAAAAGCATCACATATTGACTGATGGGCAATATCGCTTGACTAGCGATAACTGAATGTGTCGAAAAGACAACTTCAGCAATAGATAAGCAAGAAAACACCATTGGGGTCTTTAATGATCTGAAGAAAGACACCGTTGCTCATAAAATACTGCTAAGTAAGTTATATTGTTATGGAATAAGGGGTTTGGCACTGGATTGTATTAACAGTAATTATATCATGTATGCCACACAAAAACATAGACCAACAGTAAACATCACTTTGAATGGAACGAACATTGAGCAGGTGTCACATATAAAATTCCTTGGTGTACTCATTGATGAAAACTTAACGTGGAGAAAGCAGATAAAAATGGTTTAAACGAAGATATAAAACAATATAGCCGTTTTGTATAAAACAAAGGATGTTCTTGAAGTTGAATCATTACGCACGTTATACCAGTCATTTGTTGAACCATATATGTCTTATTGCTGTGAAATATGTGGAAATACGTATCCGTCTTGACTCAGAAATCTCTGTTACAGAAAAACGCTACGCGAATTATCTACACACTTGATTACCATGGTCATATATTCGTATTTTTTTTCACTGCTAAAAGATTCTTAAACTTCAAGATTTAATTACACATAAGACTATGATTATGCTTTATATAGCAAACAACCACTGTTTAGAAGGTCGTGTACAAGTTGTGTTTGAACCACCGGCAGCCGTACACAAGCGTGATACCAGACAATGTAAAGTAGTTTATGTTAAAAAGCCGAACACCACCCACACCCTACTGTCAATTACTGTCAGAGGTATACACATATGGAACGGTCTAGCAAGTGAAATAACACAGTTACCAAGTTTACAACAATTTAAGAAAAGATTAAAGTCTACGTTAATGTCTTCATATTTATGAACAGTTATCACAATGTTAAAAGGTTACCATTACTGTTACTTTGTATTAAACTTGTAACTGTTATTACAACTACTATGTATTTTGGTTTGAAAAGGGCATAGCGCCTTACAAGTCACATGACTTCTGCGATGTCCCTTTAACAGTAGCAGCGCCTCACCAATCATGGAATTGTATTATATTGTATTGTTTTTACCACTATGTATTGTATTATCTTTCCCATAACATGTTGTATATTACTGTGTCGTTGTTAAATAAACTTTCACTTATTCAAAGTAGTTCACTTTGCTAATGTCATAGCTTGGTTCAAGCATATCGTACACGGTTATTATTTGGATACTGAATACGTACTAATTTTAATGCCAACTGATATCTCAATTGAATTACTTGTGTCGCTTCAACACTTGGGCTTTAGTTTAGGTCCAGCGAATGCTAATTAACGTTGTTGTTTTGTATTTTGTCCCGTCAATCGATGATATCTATCTATCTGTCTTCTGTCTGTCTGTCTGTCTGTCTGTCTGTCTGTCTGTCTGTCTGTCTGTCTGTCTGTCTGTCTGTCTGTCTGTCTGTCTGTCTGTCTGTCTGTCTGTCTGTCTGTCTGTCTGTCTGTCTGTCTGTCTGTCTGTCTGTCTGTCTGTCTGTCTGTCTGTCTGTCTGTCTGTCTGTCTGTCTGTCTGTCTGTCTGTCTGTCTGTCTGTCTGTCTGTCTGTCTGTCTGTCTGTCTGTCTGTCTGTCTGTCTGTCTGTCTGTCTGTCTATCTGTCTATCATATCTATCTATCTATCTATCTATCTATCTATCTATCTATCTATCTATCTATCTATCTATATATATCTATCATATCTATCTATCTATCTATCTATATCTATATCTATCTATCTATCTATCTATCTATTATCATTATATTATATATATATATATATATATATATATATATATATGTATATCTATCTACCTATTTAGCTATCTATATCTGGCCGCAAGACAGCTACATCACTCGAAAGTGATGTTGTGGGGCCATATTATGAAAGTTCGCGCGGAACAGCTTGGTCCCTTTTCATAAGATGTTTTCAATTGCTCTTAACCACGCATTCTGTGCCACGCTCATGGAAGCAATCTACTATTTTGCCCAAAATAAACCTGGCGCCTGAGAATTTAATGAGTTTCGACCAGTGCCGTTTATATCTATCACTTATCGTAATAAATAACGGAGTTGCACAAGGATGCGTCATTTCTCCGAATCTGTTTTCAATCTATACTAACGAGATAACATGTAGCAATTCATTTCTTATCCTGGTCACATATGCAGAAGACATGGCCCTTGTTGGCCGTCTCAAAGATGAATTATCTCTTTCTGAGTGTGGCCTCCAAATCGATGCGTTACCGTGTTAGTTTAAGTCCAGCTTTCTTATAGTGAATATAACTAAAACTAAAGAGTTAGTGTTTGGAGAGAAGGATTAATCAGACACCAACAACCGATATCCATATGTAAGAAATGAAAATAGTTAAGAGCTTCAAATATCTAGGTACTTTACTTGATGAAAGCTTGTCATTCTATAATCATGTGGATTATGTATACACGAGAGCCCAACAACACTTTTTCCTGTTGAGAAACCTGAAACGTTTTGATGTTAGCCAGCACATTATCCAACTTGTATATAGGTGTTTAAGACAGAGCGTTATGTGCTTCAACATCATTACATGGTGTAACAATGTCAGTAGCAAGAATAAAATAAAGCTTGCCCGTGTTATCAACAGCAAGTTGACTGAACAAAGAGAAACACCTGTCCCGTACATATATATTGCTGAACTAAAAGGAAAGCCAGCCAAATACTATATAATCCTGCTCATCCTCTGAATAAAGCTTTTCAGAAACTTCCATCTGGGAGGCGTCTAAAGGTTCCACTAGCTAGAAGAACCTTTTCAAGAAACTGATTGTATCCTCTGCCTTTTTAATTCTGAATGTTAATTTGTAATGTACGGTATACGACATAATTCACGTAGCATTATATGACTTTTCGAGGTTTATTCCATGTACGTATTGTACTGGTTTATGTAATTTGATTTATTTACCCATTTTATTATATATTATTAGTAATGTTATTATAATGTGGCTTAGCAAAAACACATTTACGGAAAGGTGGTGATACCAAATAGTTAGATTTTTTTTTTGATGCGACTGCGATCCGAGGACATATCCGCGGTATAACTTTTGTTTTTGTTATATTCACCAAATATATGTATTATATTGGATAATCTAACATTTGGATAATTCGTAAATTGTTATATATATATATATATATATATATATATATATATATATATATATATAAAATATTGGATATTACTTTGGTAATTAAGACATTTAGAAACTGTGTCATATTCTTTTATGTTTTTCTGACAGCGTCATCCATTATTACCTGTGCGCCTGTTTGTGTGTGCGTCTGCGTGTGCGTGTGCGTGTACACTCAGTTAATATCTCAAATATAGCTGTGTTACTTCGTGAAGTAATTAATAATCCTAAAAGGTAATTTATGTTATTGCGCAATGTCAAAACCTTTAATCTTTACTTCCCAGTCATCATGGCTCTGCTTCGCAAACGAAGATACAGGAATGAGGAAATCCTCATCTGGTGCAGGCACGCTGATGAACGATGACACTATCCGAGATAGGCACGTCTTTCCACAGCGGCTGTATGTCACGATCTGTCCAGTGTTTATTTCAGAAGGGTCCCGGTTTTTCCGCTTTCTCCTTTTGTCTTCCATGTTGGCCCTTCATTTAACTTCAAAGGAAATGGTAGCCTGGTAGACTGTGTGTCGCCAGTTCTTTCGAGTGGCTGCTTCTATTGTCCACTGGCGGTAATCGATGTTGCATGTGACGAGGGACCTTTTCAAAGTACCTTTGTATCTTTTCCGAGGTGCCCCTTTATCGCGATGACCAGTGGAAAATTCTACAGTATGACTTTTAGTAGGCGATGGTCTTCCATCCTGGAAACATGTCCTGCCCAGCGAAGCTGTATTTTGAGGAGTATGGCCTCTATTTGATAACCTTAGCCATTTCAAGCACCTCGATGTTGGTGACGAAGTCACTCCAATGTATGTTTAGGATGGTACGTAGGCAGCGCTGATGATAACGCTCGATGAGACGCAGATGGCGACAATAGATGACCCAGGACTCAGCACCATGCAATTAAGTGAGTGTCAGTACAATAGCTTTATAGATACTGATTTTCGTGTCTTTCCTTAGGTTTTTATTGTTCTATACACGTTTGTACAGTCTACCGAAGGCGCTATTTGCATTGGCTAGCCTATTGTCCACTTATGTTTGGTATATTTTGGCATCAAATGTGATAACCCATCCTATATAACTGAATTGGTGGACTGCTTTCAGCTCTGACTATTCTATGGAGATGCTGGGTGGATAGTACTTGTCTTGTTGCGCGGGCTGATAGAAAACTTCAGTCTTCTTCAGACTTACTTCAAGTCCGAAGAGCTGAGCAGTTTCTGCGAAGCAAGATGTTATTCGCTGCATGGTCGACTCAGTATGAGCAACAAAAGCAGCATCACCTGCTAACAAAACCTCCCTGGTCAGTTTCTCCTTGGTCTTCGTGTGGGCTTACAAACAGGCTGCCATATGTACGAAAACTGTTTAGGATGGAGTCATCAGATGGGCCATATACGACTCCCTTGTTGTCACCGGTGTCGGCGCAATGGTGAGTTCTTTCTGCAAGGTTGATCCACCATTTATTCTGAATATTTCGAAGCTTGCGTTGATGAGTACTGCATGCATGAAGGAAGGCTGCCTTCTTCTGTGGACCGGAAGCTTAAACAAGGTAAGCTTGATGGGTTGATCATTTTGTAGCCAGTATTTTCTGGATTTCTTCATTGTTCTCATCAAACCAATCTTTGTTTTTCTTTGTGGAAAATCTTATTGAATAGCAGTCTTAATGTGGTCCCATCCCATAGGTTAAACAGTATATTCTCTTGCAAGTCCACCCTGACCTTTACTGTCTGGAGGCTAGAAACATTAAGTTTTTTCTTTGGAGCACATCCTATCCTTGGTTTAGGCTTGAAGTTAAACCCGAGTTAGCATCGAACAAGAAATGCTCAAATGAACACAATCTAAACTTCTCAGGGATCTCTCAAACACGCAACACTCCATGCGACATTACTACTTGTACACAAATATCGACTATTGTCTATAATCATATATTCGTATTCAGTTATACAACTAAGTGAACTGTAGCATCGGAGAGCTAATTAATTTGCCCATTATAGTACGCAGTTTAACGAACCCGTTTATTATAGATTTATAATTAATAATACTACATAAACATCCATATTCATCAAATAGTGATTATGGTAATTTTACTTTACTTTACCAAATTGTAAAAACCCACCCTTTTAATATTTTATGGTGTATACAATATAGCGTTATAAGTCTAGAATGTATTACTTAACAGAGGTAAAACCAGAGCAATGCCAACGCGGACAGACTCCGATTAATTATAAAGGCGGACGACGATGTTTCCCCCACTCGAGGACTTAAATGGAAACCCACCCCGGACCACATCGACGGCGCTGCTCTTAATGGCCATATTTTACCAGCGAGACACCCACACCGGACGCTACTGATTTATTGTACATTGACAAAATCCTAGCTGAGACAGTTTGGTCAAAGGCAAATCTAAGTTGAATTTGTATAGATATGCAGGTGTTTCTCGACTGTTTTTAAACTAGCGTCCTTGGACAAACCTTGGACCGGATTTGGTCAATTACACATGCACACAGATGCATACTGGTTAACGATCTGTTCACAATAAAAGGACAAAGCGTGGTTTTAATCGAGGATACCGGGAGGTGGCGAAGATGCTCGCGGTCTACCCACATTTTAGCGTTTCAAATTAGAACATGAATATGAGACTGAAGCTCATATTACACCAGACTTTCAAAATTACCAGCACTTATTTACAACTTTAAAATGTAGGAGCACTGGAGTGGACTGGCAACAGACACTCAGTGACTTCGAGGTTACTATTACTATGTAAAATTATATTGCCAACGCAATGTGTATCATCTTAAGTATTGTGTACGAACGTGAACGTCACTCTGTTGAATAAAATATCCGAGATCGAACCTGGACCGAGCGTCCATTACTTTACCCTGAATCGGGGGTTAAACCGATTCTGGCAAGCGCACACGAGAATACACACACACACACACACGCACGCACGCACGCACGCACGCACGCACGCACGCACGCACTCACACATCACCCTGCGAAGTATCTCCCCCGCGCGCACGCATCCCAAGGGGGGTCATATTTTACAATATGGTCCAGTATAGGTCCAACAAACGAACATCCCGCGACGGTATTTACTGTGAGAACATCAGTGTTGGTTATTTTAAGACATCTCAGCAACTTACCTTCGACAATGATCGTAGTATTTACGCCGGGGCTAAAAGGCATCGATTCCATTTTCAAAAAGGGCAAGTTTTTGCCAATAGCATCAGCCTTATCCTTTATCCACCACGTGAAACGGATACCCTTATAATGTGAGCACTTTGCGTGCAGCTCGAGAGGTTCCTTGATATTGTGAACATGACACGATGTGTTGCAATTTGGACGGCTAGAAAACAACATTTGCAACATGATATTCTCCAAAGTTGTCAACTTTAAACATGATTGTTGATTTCTGCATCGGTCGGGCGTGTTTCAGCAACGTCAGTTTGTAAACAATTCGTCTGTTTGTACCATATATATTGTTACTATATTTTTATTATTGTGCGACGTATGTATAGTAAATAATTCAGAAATGAAATTATTAAACTGCATGGTGCTTACTTGATAGAGATATTTAGAGATTTGGGAACGCATAGTATTCCAGTATGTGACTTCTTCTCGTGGCACATGCACCGTTTATCTATTGAAAAGTGAATGACATCTTGCTATACAGAATGTAGGATAAATTAACGAAATGTGTTTTAATGTTTCTCTCACATTTGTACAAAGTAAACGTGCTTCATTAACTTGCTTGCAATATACCTGAAGGTGATATTATTGTCTCGTATAAGACAGTGGTTTTTATTTTCCATTAAAGTTAACTGTTCATTTATTTGTTTCAAATGTTTATTGTTGGGGCGCACGGGTCATAATTTATTAAACTTCATACTTTCGCGAATACTATTCAAGAAAGCAACCCACTCATATCAGTGTGGCTCACTACGACAATTGCGCTTACATTCACGCCTATATGGTCTCTTAATGACAGCCCTGCCTTTATTTCTCTTTCCATATGTTCACAGTAGCTATGGAGCAACAAACCTAACTGTAATACCACAATATCAGGAATTACGAGGATTACGAGCATATGGCAATATCTTATTGATACGTTGATACTTAATGTTGGTACAGCGACATGGGCATGCTTTTGTGTAATGGTGGTCAAAAGGGAAATCATCAGATGTTGCGCAATTGGCCGGTGCTGTTCTCAAGAGAGACTTCTGAGAAACAGAAATCTCTCTTGGTACTGGCTGAATGTTTCACCTTCAAGAAACGGATGTTGCTGACTGAAACACATGGGATCCACCACTAGAACAGAAAACTTGTAAGATTCAGATAATTTCTCCTCCAACTTCAAGCAAGTCTCTTTTAGCGCATATGTCAACCATCCTGCGTTACAGCTATGATGCATCGATCCATTTGACTAAAAAAACGCTTGCAGTACCTTAGACCAATCATATTCTACGATGGTTTCTTCAACATTGACATATATTCCAACAGCTTGAAGAAGGCGCTTCAGCATGACAATTTTATTGATCAGCTGTCACTTCTACTTCAGGGGGGCAGTGTGATGTGGTATAGAATGCAGTGCTTCAAATGTGTGAAGATTTACCTTTTGAACTTTCTTTGAGTTGTTATTAAAACATTTCTGGAGCTCAGTCTGAGCAATTTGTTCCACAATTTCCAGAACCTTCTTGATGGTTTCAGTAGCTGCCTGTCCAGTGGCACTATTTAGCATGTTGCTGGAGTCCACCGCGAATGCGTTGATCATGTGCTGTTTAATGCATGCTTGATTGATCATAGTTTCACACTCCCAGCCTGCGGAGGATTCACCACTTTTTTGACAACTCGGATGACACAGTGGCTTTGTGTAAATCCACTTGGCTCTTGCTTTAGCATCCATGGTTATTTCTGTAAGCCCACCCACACTTTCCTTCATATTTATGTTGTATGTCTTTACCAAGAGCCATATCAGAGGTGACACCACTGAATGGACAAAGCTTTTATTCGCACAACAACGTGAAGTGCTGATATACAAGTGGTGCTGTGTTCTTCAGGTTGTTCGTTTCTTTTAGGAACAGCGGCAGCGAATAAATGTAGTTGTGGTGACCAGCAGCAACAACAAACGGGATATGAAACTGCCCAAACTCGACAATAAGATGCCGGTGTCATCATCAGGGAAAGATTGTTCCCGTAACCCATACAAGATATCATGCAAAACCTGATCAGCCTTAACTACTGTGTTTCATTCCAAACTGACTGACCAACTTTGGAATAAGCAGCAAAGTTGGTCAAGCCTGTGTGTACTACGCTAGGATCTATAGGACTAGAACGAATCACTAGGCCATATACAAAGCATGTAGCTGGCACTATTGATGTCAGTGTTGTGAAGAAAGCGTTCCAACCAGGACATTAGTTGCTTTCGAGCTCTAGTATATTTATGGGTGGCGAGCGACACAACTGCCATGTCACGATCATCAACCAGAAGTATGGATTACACTGAGGTTGCATATCTGCAGTCGTCATCTCTTCAAGTGATCTGGCTTTACGCTTTTCGCACACAGAATTGTCGCGTGGCTAAATTGGGGAAGGTATGAAAAGGTTAGCTTCGTAATTGTTTCGGTAACACCAAAATGTGTCACATAGTTAAAATTATTGATATCCTGTAAAACATGTCATTCAAACTTTATAACATATAACATATATCTGAAAACAAGAACACAACATATATACTTTATATATTAAAAGCAACGTATATTATTCAAGATATACCACAGATGCTGTCAAATTCCAACCTCAAACCAAAATGAGGGGGTGAAGTATCCACTGCATGTTGATTCAAGAACATTTGATGTACATATATATTTTACAATTATGAGGTATAGATCAACTGATGATTGACTGGGGATAACGTTGATATGTTAATCATATATTTTGAATATGTAATAAGGTAACTACGGTACATTTTATAAGATATCAACGACAAAGTGGAAGGGCTTTTTTACATATTGTTCAAATGTTTATTTCTCATTGTCTTAAAGATATACATTTCTATTAGATATTCGATGTCTTTATTACTCTTTCCATTCAGGATATTGTGGTACAGAAACTAGCTTCGTCACTCTCAATAAACTATGACAATTTCGCAATTAGCAATTGTGACTAAACGGTCATTTTGACACTTTCAGGCCTGAATATAAGTAAATTTTCAAGTGCCTTATTGCATATGCAAATCTGAGCGAGTAGTGCCTGTTCGGTTATTGAAAATAATGGCTGTGACGAGGGTGACACAGATGACTAATTTCAAGTTAAGATGTTATTGAGTAACACCTTGATGTGTTTTTATTTCGAATAATGCATTTTATCATATATTATCTAGGTATCTGAATGGACATCATTTTGATGTATTACATAAATATATTGATTACATATCAAGGTAACTAAGACTCTTTTATGTGATCAACATGGCATAATTTATAAGTAGTAGGTAATGAATCATGTTTATTACCCGAAGGAACGTAACAATGATACAATCAATGAAATTCACTCTGAATTGCGTCACTTCATGATTGCGCAACATTAGAGGGTGGGGTACATGTTTTGTTCATGAGTATGTATAATTTAGCACTATTTTACTAATGTTTTGCATTATTCAGTAGTTAAATGAATGAACATCATTTTGATATACTACATTAATATACAGATGATATATCATGGTAACTATGACTCCTTTTGTGCGAAGTCAATTGCGAAAACGG
Organism: Ridgeia piscesae; assembly: GCA_025642075.2. Taxonomy (NCBI): domain Eukaryota; kingdom Metazoa; phylum Annelida; class Polychaeta; order Sabellida; family Siboglinidae; genus Ridgeia; species Ridgeia piscesae. The sequence goes on from JAODUO010001833.1 coordinate 49,351, forward strand.
AATTTTCGATATATTGCGCAAAGTTTTGTATCTGGCTTCCTAAAAATGAACGTATCGATACGATATTGCCATAAATATTAGTCATCATCATCCTTGATGTTTATACTACATTTAAGTTTGTTTCTGTATAGCTACTGTGAAAATATGGAAAGAGAAATATATTCAAGGCGGCCATTAGGAGACCACATATGCCAGAATGTAAGTGTAATTTTTGCTTTGAGAGGGTTGCCCTCTGAATTATTATTACAGAAGGTGTGGCATTTGAATAACAACAGGGCAACCAAAACAGCACGAGGTGTCCACTTCGACCCCTTGCGCACCGACTATTAATTGAAAAAAATCAATTCACGAACCGGTCTTTCTCAAAGTGTTGGTGTATGCTGGTAGGTATGGTGCCTTTAAACATATTGATGTAGTACTATTTACGTACATGGCCAAATTTCCACTTCCGACACTTGATAACGACGATTTTTGGGAGTAAATTCAATATATATTTTTTTCCGCATTTTTCTTTTCTTGCACACAAAATAATGAACATGTTCTTGGTAGCCTGACGCCACCTTATCGCACGTCGTAACGCTTGTTTCCAAATGTTTTGCATCTGCAACAAGTATAAACCGCGCCTAAGAGGGATGAATACATGTTCAGAAAATGCTTGCTTGCCTTTTTGAAATTGTTGAAATTGTGAGATATAAATCCGGGGAATCTGGAGAAGTCAAGTGATCTGCCGTAACTAGATTGTGTTATAAGGTTTGCATTGCATTGAATTGATTAAGTTGTTCATATTATTGTTTCTGAGTACTAATATTAATACAACCATATTAAATATTCATAGTTAATATTCATATAATTAGTCGTACTGAAGTAGAAAAATCAAAACGTTTAACACATTATAACACATATATTAAATCATGTAAGTTTGGAAAACGCGGAAAATAAAGGCCAATTTGAACTATTTGTATAAGAGCAAATAATTAAATGCCACCTAGAGTCTAACAAAGCTTATCTTCTATGATGAACTGCAGACTGGCGCACCATTCCATGGTGGACAAAATACACGTTTTAAGGAGAATTTAGAGGGACACTCCAGCCAGTTAGAAGTTCACAGTATTAACTTACGTTTATATATAATGCATTTGTTGTTCATAATAATTCTGCACTAATATCGTTAATAAACAATATATTATAGTATAATTGTACAAAAACACGTTATTTTGGATTCAGGACGCTGCCGTCTTGAGGCACAGAACCTGTGACGTACATCAACTCGTTTGCGTCACTAGCGCATTGTTGGAAAAGGCTACACTTGTGATAGTGACGTAAGCAGCCGCGACGTACTGGGTACGTCAAATACCATTGGACAGGATGTTTGAACGTGCTCTCTGACTGGAGTAACCCTTCAAAAGTATCCACGAATGACTTTGACATCGACCCTGCTTCATGAATGACACTCGCTCAAAATATATCAGATTGGCGCTCTGCAATCTCAAAAGGACCCATTATCTAACAGCAGCACCGCCATAGAGAAAAACAAAGCCATGCGGGTAGTGCGATCGGGCTGGCAGTGTGTCCACTGTCCAAGCTCTACCAGCAACGTTGTCTTGCCCTCACTGCTGCAGAAAGAAGTTACGGTAAGGATAAACCTCATCAGCCATCTCCGAGCCCACACAGACGCATCTAGGAATATGGATGTAGTTAAAGTTGGTCATCTTCGCTACTGAAGGACGAACATTATGTGAGTTAAATGCATCGGATAGTAAAATGTAAGTTAGCGGAAAGAATTTGTTGTTGTTGAAATACGCGTTGATATTGCTAATAGTCTAAACAGTTTTAATCATGACCATTCGACACTGTGCTTGCGAAAGTTAAAAGCGCTTGTCAAGCGGCTGACGACATCACCACCAAAATGCAAACTACTCTGAGAATGCTTTCAGCTATGGTGACGATATGCCGAGATTGACGAAATTGTTGTATATTTGGCGATAGAACCATAGGAGAATGAACTGCCAGCCATATACATAAAATGGGATGGCTTAGTAGAGCACCCGCTCTCGGATGCAGATTTAGAAATTGTTGAGATGAAGCAAAACGCGGGACAACATTGTTTAATTATTGCATAGACACATATCAACTGTACTTCGTAGATGCTTCAAGTATGAATACATTCAACTCATGCGAGATTATTTTAAAGACGTATGCGCGAATGAAAACCTTTTAAAATGAATGTGATCGTATTTTAAGATGTTTTAAGTGATAACACAACTTCATGTTGCTCATTCGAATATACAACATACTTACTATCCGCGAAGTAAACAATGACACATCCAACAATATATCTGTCTTTCAAACGGAAAGTCCACTTTAAGTTATCCGCTTTCATCACAACGTCAAAGATTCCATGATATCGACGTGGCCATTTTTGGATAACGCCATCGTTAATATTGTTTGGTTCACTTAGCTCAGAGATAGGTTCAATTTTGACAGTTGACTCGAGTGCCACATTCCTTGGATACGTACCTGAAATGTGAAATACACTTGCACAATATATTAACTTTTTTGAAATAGCAGCTCTCCCATAACTACCAAGATGAAAGTTTAATTTTATAACAAATTGATGTTCACTTCATTATTTTTCTCTATGATTTACCGTTGCAAGAAATTGAAGAACCACGCACGACCCAGCAGGAACCGGTAAGATTGCGCTATTGTAAGCATGAACACGTGGTACAATGCCACGCCTTTTCCGATGCGGAATTAACATTTGTTTTTCCGTTTCAGCGACAAAGAACATTCGCGAGCCTGTACGTAGTAACATTAAATGGACACGAAATCATCATGGCTTTTTATTTTTTGCCATAATCATGTTATTAGTGTATTTCATTGTATCATCATGTTACTTTTTCATATATATATTTTTTAAATTGTTGTGTTTTTATTTTATATAAAGGACTGAAATTAAATCTGTGTCCATTTTTCGTCCACTTTTTCGTGGGAACATTCAAGATGGCCGCCACCGGTCACCAAAAGTCTTATAACATTTTGCTATATCTTTGCAATAAGCGGTATAGAAACTTGAACTCGGAGTCGTTTTTATATGTTTTAAAGTATGATGAATCCAATGCAACTATTATCTTGATGAAAGAAATGAAAATAAACCCATATCAGCCAAAAATGCGTTACAATGACCGTAACATGTATAATATAATATACGCAATTTTGTAGCAAATATATGTCCTGTGACTTTTTCATATAGATTAAAAAAATGTTTTTCACTTTCGCTTTTTCACCCTAAAGGACTGAAAAAACCTGTTTCCATTTTTTTCACCTTTTCGTGGAAAAATTCAAGATAGCCGCCACCGGTCACAACAAGTTTTATAATCGCTATATCTTTGCAATAAACGGTATAGAAACTTTAACTTAGAGTCGTTTTATATGCTTTGAAGTACGAAGAATCCAATGCCACTATTATTTTTGTGAAAACAAAGGAATCCAATGCAACCATTATTTTATAAAAACAGAAACATGAAAATAGCGCTATACCAACCAAAAATGTTAATCACCGTAACATGTATAACACAGTATACGTAATTATGTAGCAAGTTTATGTCTTGTGACCTTTTCATGTAGATTTGTAATAATTGTGTTTTTTTTTATTGGGGTTTCTTCCAATTTTCCCCTTTTTTCGTGGGAAAATTCAAGATGGCCGCCATCGGTCACCAACAGTTTTATAATCGAAACTTGAACTCGGAGTCGTTGACCGTAAAATATATAACATAGTATACGCAATTTTGTTTAGCAAATATACGTCCTGTGACTTTTCCATAATTTTTTAATAATAATATTTTAAATAATTGTGTTTTTCACTTATATTGACCCTAAGAGAAAACATTTGAAAATAAACCTGGCCATTAATCATTTAATGTGTTTGTGATATTTTCTGAAATAACAATTTATGTCAACATGTATATGTATCTCTGTATGAAATCATGTTCAGTCATCAAATTCGTCTGCAAGATGACTCTCCTCTTCACCCTGGACGTCTTTGTCCAGAACGTTGGTGCATGTCTATTCAGCTGCTTCACACTTGCATAGTTCTTTACCTGTCATGATGTGCGCCTTACATGAATATCTAACCCTACACTTGCTCACAGCGCAACTCCATTTCCCCTAGATCCGCCACTGCCTCTGGTGCTGGTGATACTTCTGAAACGGTGAGAATGTATATTCTGTCGTCATCCTTGTACCATCCTAATCCTATAGAATATACTGAATGATGACACCCAATGTACGAAACACTTTCTCTACTCCCTGTTTCAGTTGCGTGAGCATGTGCCATCTTACCTGCATCGCCATCACAGCAGTAAGGTTGAAAAGTTGACAGAGGAACTGTTCATAGCCACATAGCACCTGGTCTGACAGATACGCTCCAACGTCAAGGCCACCAAGGGTGCTGATCACATCGTCGGGAGGTTTCATGAACGTCTTGAAGTATGTAGGTTTACATTTCCCTCTGGATGTGTCCAGCGTAAGAGAATGAAATCCCTGGTAGAGCTGTTTGTCTTGACATGACCCAGAACATCGTACATAGGCTTGAGTTTGACAGCAAAGCCAACATAAATACATCTGTATCACTGAAATAAATGTGTACAATTGTACCTAGATTACCCAGTGTTACAACTACATACAGTATCATCAATGTATCTGCTTACGTCTGTGTACTGCGAAATCGCACTGCAGACGAATGGGCTGCAAAGACAACTTTGTGTATCTGAGAGACGGTAGGTATTTTGCAGAACTGGACAGCCTTTTCTACAAGGTACAAAGTTAGGCTCGCCTTTGTTTTCTTGCTATTCAGGAATGACCTTACATAGTTGTGGGTGTGTTATCATCGACCTTATAGTCCCGATCAGAAGACCTGCCGGCTGTTCTTAGTTCCCTCGTATGACCTTTCAGCGAATGGTGCTGTAGTCATCAAAGGATAAGTATGCCTCGCAGTAATCGAAACACTTGTTGTAAATTGCGCGAATAAAGAATGCTGGAGGAAAGTCTTGACAATTATCAATGTGACCTTTGTGAACACTCAATTCATGCACAACAGCCATGCCACCGATAATGGCGGTAGGTGATTGTCCGGATGCTGTTCCTCAGCCAGGTATACTCTATCATCCATCGTAGGTTGTCTCTGTTACACTACCATTGCTGTAGCGTGAAACAAATTCTTACGATCAGGTGTATCTACCAGAGCATCAATGTTATCAATAGAAAAGCGAAGACCTAGGGGGACATAGTTCTTCAGCGTGTCCATCCGTGTTCGGCTATTCTCACTCGGCAATATTTAAGTTACGCATTGTTCGACTCTTTCTATGAAACGCCAACTCCAGACTTTGAGAGGACATCGGGCTAGTTCCTGGCTTCGCTACTGTTCGCAGTACAGTGACATGCCATGCATTAAGGGAGTTTCGACAGCTGATCGGAAACTAAGTTCATCTACCGAGATGGTCGTATACAATCCTTGGCCATCAGATATGCAAGACTGCATGATTTAGTGAGAAACGAATGATGCTGATCGATATAGGGTGTGCATGCGTGCTTCCTTTTTGACAGTTTGCACCCTTTTCAGCATACACAATATCACATTGTTGAGTTCCTGTGGAACTCCAGCTTCTCCAACACCATCTAGAATTCCTTTGAAAACCCATGGATCTTTCTTTGCCTGCGTAATCACACAAGCAAGATATATGCTTTATTAATGAATTACATGAATATAATTATGGGTTGCCGTTGTTTGAAGTGTTGGCCGACTGTCCTTCTTTGTTTGACAATATGAAACTGCACTTGAACTTGTTGTAGATCATCTTGTAATTCTACATCACATAACATTATGCATGGACAATTGAACAAATATATATTGGTTGTGTTTGGTGTACAACAATTCTTAAATGTACGAAAGCTACAAGTCGGGAAATTCGAACCTGTCGAACGAGATCCCATGCGCTATGCGTAGTATTTGCAGATTTCGCATTTGAGCACCCAAAAGCGCACCAACATACCATTATTTATTTGATCTTACCTTATGTATTTAATTTGTATTTTAGATTTAGTCAACACGTCACATTAATGTGAAGCGCTTTGATTGACATTTAGTAACTTAACAAGCGCCATATTAAGAAACGGAATTTTTAATATTACCTGCAATTAAAGAATATATCAAACTGAGAAAAAAACCCAGATATGTACAGGAGCGCTCAACTTAAGAAAGGTGCCAAACATCAACTGGCGCCTCACACAGCCATGTGCCATTAGCGGTCAGTTATATAGAGATCAATGGCTTGCATATATATTGTCATTCGTAGCAATGATTGGTAAGAGAAAGTTTCACAAGATAGTACTATCGTCCGCGGCAAAGAATGGGAAAATGGACCGTGACAAATTTAGGTCAACCACACGGGTTGTTTTTAGCAGTAAAGAAAGCTCGAAGGGTTCGCCTAGATGCTGTCCTGAAAATGAAATCAGGCCATAAAGTGGCGGATGATCTGCTTGACAGGTAAGTTTTTTTTAAACTTGTTTAGACTTTAGTGCGTATGCTATAGTGACTGTAATGGAGCTTGACATCACCCGTCGTCGTCGTGTTTTGTTTGGAGTTAAAAGGGCACATGATGTTATATAAAGTATATTTTAACTTGTAATCAGGATAATATTGATAATTTTTCATTAATGATCGTGCATTATGTCAAATGTGTATGTGACATTTATTACACGGACATGGCGTTTTAAAATGTTGGTTTATTATTGCATTTACCTTAATAGTTCAAGCAAATTTCCCATAATATTACTTATGTTCGACGCGTGAAAATATAGAATTGTTATGAAGTTTTTATTTTATTATTAAGACAAAGTCATGTGACAACAGAAATGTGTTGTTGGAAATTAAGTTGTTTGCATAATAAATGTCCAAAAATAGATTTCCATTTGGCCATAGTTACTTCAGATGTAAAACTATGTTTGCAACAGTTCACATGCTTACATGGAATGAGTAAAAAACATCAAGTAAACATTTTGTATATTAAATTTAACAAAAACATAAATGTAAATGTATTCCCAAATATATTTTCAGATCAACCTGGTAAACGGTAATTTTTTCTAAGCTAGGATATGCAATGCAATAGACACATGTAGTGGCATGCCATCAACAATTTATAACGAATGGTAACTAAAGCTACTTGTGCATTGTTCAGTTATACAGTACATAATAATGCTTGTGAATAGTATTTATGTTAAGATACCATAATGAATGCATGTTTTCTGTATAACATTTCAAATCATTGTAGGATGTACACAATAAGTTATTTTTATGTACTCATATTTTTGCACATCAGAGATTTGAATTAGTTTTAGTCAAGTTGACATGTGTAAGCATGTTATTCATTATTTGGAACCCGTAATATTATTGAGGCCATGTTCAGGTAGCAGATTTGTAAGAAATGACACAGCCAATCATCAGTGCACTGTGATGTCCCCTCTGTGTGCTTATGACATACTAGTCTAAGTTTCAAGATCCCTTCGCACTGCACTGTTTATTGCTCCAGTAACTCTCCTTTTGTCACCTACTCAGATTGGGTGCCAGTAGATGGGATGTAATGTGAAACCCTCCCAACAATCAAGTGCCTTAATATAACATTTTGTAAAGTAAGACCTTGCCCAAGATAGTTAAGTATTAATCATGAAATTATGTTTCTATATTCACGTTGTTTTATGTGTATACTCATTACACTATATTTTCAGACAGTGCAATTCAGTTGGTTACAAGAAAGAAAATACAGTAGTGTAAAAGTGGCTTGTTAAAATTTGACAATGTACGCGTTGTGCTTTTTATTTAAAACAGTTACAGAGTATGGACAAATATGTTATTTTAAGTAAGGTTTACTTTAAAATTCACACATATAGGATCAATTGTTTATGATATCATTCAGGGCTATGTCCAGGTGCATTATTGTATGTGTACTTGGTTAAATACACTTGCTATAGATGTAACTAATTAATATTTTGAAATTGTCATATGTTGTAATTGATTATTTCATTTATTTAAAGAATGACAATCAGTTTGTGTTCTAGCATGACATACGTTATGTAAGCTGTGTCTTATATAAATGAAATTGTAACCCATATACAATACCTAATATGAAGAAGTCAATCACACAACACTACTGACTAATTAGTAAGACACCACGCAGCGGGTAGTGGGTGAACCCCTAGCTGGGTCTTGATTACTGTGTGCATAGAGGGTAGAGCGGCACCAATCACTGTTCAATGGCCATTATAAACTTTGTTCTTTAGTCAGGCTGCAAGGTGCCATTGCAGTGTTACAGCACATGATACTGCTGTGGTCTACCCTCCAATTTGAGATGGTATACCAAGTGCTGTAACAAGTACTTCAGAAAAATAACTAAGTAAAAGTAACCTCCCAAAACTACTTAAGTAAAAGTACTCCCGAAAATAATTACTTAAGTAAAAGTACCGTTCCACAAAACTACTTAAATAAAAGTACAAAAGTATTCGGTCAGGGCCAATATATATAATATTATATAAATATATATTTATATATATATTATTATAGTTTATCATCATTATATATATATATATATATATATATATATATACATATAAAAACCTATACAATATCTTCTGATGCTACCAGTTCAATTATGCTGTTGATGTTTGTCTTTTGTTATAGATATAATTATCTTAGCTTAAGATAATGACTAAATTTAAGGTGTTTTATATTTAAATGTAGCGTTCATATTTTCTACGATTCTATTATGTATCTACTACCAACGGCATTTAAAAGAAGACCAATGCAGCCACTGCACCACAAACATCGTAGAACTGGAAGCTACTGCGTATCGACCGTGCAGTCTATGCGATGTTCAGAAAACATTGTTACACACTGTTGAATGTTGAACTAAATAAAATTCAAAAAATTGTACAGTTTTGAAATAAATCATGCACCAACAGACCACGGTGTATTGAGATGAACGATAATATGAGATCTAAAATAAGAACCTAGTTCTCAGTCGCTGAACACGCATAAAGGTTCAAAATTAAAATAAATACGCTCATTATTGGCACAACTTCCTTCCTCTTTCAGTTATCGTTAAAATATTGATTTATAACGCTCATTTACCACGCCAAAACCACAACGACTCCCCATTTTATAGGCGGTTGATGAATTCATAAGTTTATGCATCAGTAGCATGTTTTGAGTGGCGAAGTGTTACGCCTAATATATGCTCAATTCATCATGACATTTCAGCCTAGCATTATACTGATCTTTTCTAATGAGATGCAACCTATTTATCCGATTTCTAAACAAGAAGTATCAGTGAATCTCGATTGCAATTGTCAAGCCATTGACTCCCGGCATTGTCGAAGCGCCGGTCTTACGGAAACACCGATGTGCGAAGCCAGGACTGGCAGCAGGGAAATGCGACTGATCATTGATGTCGGCACAAAACAAACAATGCCTTGCTCCACATTGACTCTTTAATTGACCTTAATTAAACAAATCTTCATAGGTTTTAACACACACTGGGACGTCTCGGAAACCAAGCGCCAGTTGTATAATAAATCAGCGTGAAACACGATTGATGCCATGATGTCGGCCCTAGCGCAAAGCAAACAACGACTACACAAGCAGGGGTCGAGGGTAATTAAAACATTGGTGGTAGACTATAGTAATGCAAAATTTAGAAGTAAAAAGTAGAAAGTAAACAAAAAAGTACTTCGTTACAAGTAAAAGTAATTCCCCAAAAATGTACTTCGTTACAAGTAGATTTCAAAATAAACTACTTATGTAATGTAACGAAGTAAATGTACTTCGTTACATCCCACCACTGGCTATACCTCTTCAGATGATGATTCATGCAGTCTTGAACACCATCTCTTCTGATAGCAATAAATGCATTCATATAAATTATTATATTCCTAGCTTAATTTGTGGTGTGGTGTTTTGGTAAAAAGTAGTTTAATAACAAAACAGATAACAAACATGTGACTATTATATAATGCATTATCTGAATTAGGACACATTTGATATGGTACTAATTTACATTAGTTCATGTCACATGTATTTTTATTTTATATTTTATTAATCTTTTCACTTTTTTCTTCAGTTAAAATAATATTATTATTTATTCAAATTTTCACGCACTGTTAAAGGAACATGCAACCATAGTGTTGAAAATGCGTTAAACACCTCAAATTCCCACATACCATTAAAGATAGAATGTTGTAAAATGTGTATTTTTTGTTTAATTTTATAAGAATGTTATACATCATAAAATTAATCTTGAAACGTACATTTTCACTTACCATGGGCGCTGCCATTGTTGCCCTTTTCACGAAGAACTCACGAAGAGTAACGCGAGAGAATGCGTGAGTGTGACGTAGACTGTCCACAACTCTCAGCGATGCGCAACATGTAAACACTAGCACAGCGACATGATTTGAGTTGTTTTATGAGTCTTGTGATAATGAAATGCATGGATGTCAAGCATACGGATGCCAAAACAAAGCAAGAGAAGGGTGAGTGAAAGGAAAGAGATTTTTCCAAATGCCAATAAATTCTCTGCGAAGCGCGTTTTGGCGATGAAATGGCTCCACAATATTGGTACGGGTCATACTGTGGAAAAATTCAATTTCAACCTGAAAATGGTTTGCCAGGACCATGTCGCCATTGATCTGGAACACAGGTTGCTTGGATTGGGTGAAAGATGTCTGTTGAACGAAGGTACTTTCCCCACTGAATTTGTGCACAGAACGAAAAGTTCGGGGCCGAAGGGTCGGTGTTGTCATGGCTCGCGAAGAGCGGTCTCGCAAAAGGGACGAACATAATGTACGCAAATACTATAAATGGGGTACTATAATATCATTCAATGTATTTCCTTTATAATAATATAAATCTATGATTAGTAAGATATTCACTACGCGACGGTCGACTGGAATCATTAGTTAGATAAACGATATGTTTACATGTGAAAGTGGGCGATAAGAACAGTTATTAAAGGGAACCAAAAGGGAAATATTAAGTGCTATGCACGTGAAAGAGCTAATACAAAGCAACCATTCTGAACGGTAATCACATTTTTAACGTCAGTGGTTTATTAGTAAAATAATTCCAAAGTGGATAATTTTACTGAAATCATCGGCTTCATAGAGGCGTCCATGATGCGCCTCTTCCTGTTGTCTGACCGTGGTCTGACCACTCAGCACGCAGAACCGGCCTTAAAGTCACGTGTCCGATTGCGTGCGTCAATGCTATCGCCGTTGTAAACATAATGTTGTAAGATACGCGAACTTCGAAGAAGGACATCCGTTCGAAGAACGTTGCTTCGAATAGGATGTTTCTCACCGTATATACTGGGTCAAGATCCGCAGAAACGTCGGCGACGTCGAGTTTTCAAGTATGGAGCTGTGCAAACGATATTAGCGCGATATTTAATCACCAACGATAGTCGTCGAAACGGGTTACCGGTCGAATCCTTCCGTCGCCGTAGCCAAGTCATCAAAGCGCGCAAGAAGGTTAGTAAATATTATTAAGTCTTCTGTATCTAAATTATTTGAATCTTGTACCATTAGACACATTGCGATGTCTGTCGAGATGACTTATGTACATGCTGATATTGTTCGTAAACGTCCACCACAGTTAACGTTCTAGAAGGTATGTACACGGGATCATGGAGCCGCTAACTAGGTCCAAGCGAGTTAGGCCGTCCGATATTGTTATTCATTATTATTTGTTTTATTTTATCCTACTTTGAATGGTATATATCACGTTTGCATGAACAGAAGCATAACAATAAGGTCAAGCTACATGTCAATAACACACAAAAACAGCTGAATGCAAGCCAGATAGTAGACGTCATAGTCAATCCGCATGAACGATAATATAGGCACTTTGATATCACTCGCTAAATAACTTCAAAAGTACTGCCTTTCGAGTTTCGTAGCTACGCATGCAGTTCCTATTTTCAGGTTGACCGCTCTGAAAGTGCCAACATGACTGCTATATTTTTCAGTAAACATATTATTCAAACATAAAAAATAGCATTGCGAATGTTGTTTTCAATCATTCATGTTATTTGTTCAGTGAGAGAACAAATTACAAATTCTGTGTGCTGTATCAGTTCAGATACTCATACAACATTGATACTAGGACATGTTACAGGCTTACAGTAAATGATGAATAATTAGCTATGATGAGACATAACTTATGTACTGTAAAAAATCACTTTGCAAATTTGCAATATTATTGCCTTTATTGGTAGTTTCTTGAAATATTGGGGACACACTGAGCAAACAAGAAGAAATATTAACAGACTAGCATAATATACTAGATGGAACGTGGACTTGTAGATATCCCACAAGATCACTCTATCCAATACAACACTAGATCTTCGGGTAAACACTCGGTAAACATTTGGAACCAGTTTCTTCTCCACCACAATGAGTGGAATTCTCTACCCTCAACCATTGTGTCGTGCAAATCACTAATGTAATTCAAAAAAATTAATCCAATGGTTTAGCAAGTAAGTCAGATGATCCACCATGCACATTAGCGTGATGTCTCAATATGACATTTGCCAGTTAACAATATACCAGAGATGGGTGAGTAAATACAAATGTACTTTTGAT
>JAODUO010001834.1:0-5000 GCA_025642075.2 Ridgeia piscesae
AGAGTTGTCTGTCCGATGTCGCCAGATATTGTCGCTTGAAATAAGTTATCGATGTCCCACGTAAGACCACCCAGGGCTGCAGTCGTCACTTGCGTGTCACGATGGAATCCGCCGCAGTCAATACCTGTGATCACGTGACTTATAGTCACAGTCCCGTCTTTCGCCAGTAGAACGCCTGTTTCTATGCCTGTCTCGCTGTCCGCATTGTGATGGAGCATTGCCTTTAATAGCCCTTTGTCCGTGCTACTTAGACCCGTTTCCATTTCAGTCCAATATGTTCCACATGTGGCCCACCATGTTGAGCCATTATAGGCTAATCCGCGAATATAGATAGAAACCCTTTCGGTGGAAATTGACGGGTTGTTGTCTTCGATCTTCTTTATCAGCCGGATAAAGTTGCTCATTGTGTATGGCTCATCACAGCTGCGGCGCTGGCGACTTCTGAAAACGTAGTTAGCATTTGCAGTGAAACCTATGTGGAACGAATAGGCATCGTACCGACCCTGATTCAACATTAATGCCGGTCTTGGAGGTTTTTTTTCTCGGAAAACCCGGATCTACCCAGCATTCTGCAGCCCGGAAGGTCGGCTGCTGTAAACGATTAAGACTCGAGACTGTATACTCTTCGAAACAACCCTCGTGTGTATGTCTTCATATGAAATTTTCAATATTTGCGCAATTATAAAGACCAATGTTTTATTTAGAAAGATTGTTAAGTCATAACATATAACTCCAAGTGTCCAAGACATGTTTATTCGTAAAAATATGTGGGTTAAGGCCATTACGATATGATCAAACTCACAAGAGGCCCGCATGCAATACGCTGAACAACACCGAGAAATGTATAATAACAAACACCATCCCAGTCGTCCCATATCATGTCTGATATTTTCCAAGGGGTGGGGTCTGACTACTAAAAAATCTGAATCGACACCACCAAACAATTTTTTTTTAATACTGCAATGTTTGCCGAAAGTGGTGGAACTTTAAATGATTCAGCCAATCATAGTCTATTTCACCGAGTCTTTTTCTGGCATTCCTCGCATCAAGTCAAACTACGGACTTATCATGAATGAGCTCCACGTGAAAGGTTAAACCATCTCAACAATAAAGCCTTCGACTTCCCATTGAATGCGAGGCGGTATTATACTATATTATATGAATATAATTAATATGTTTATATATATATATATATATATATATATATATATATATATATATATATATATATATATATATATATATATATATATATATATATATATACATACGTATATATATGGTAGGGGTGTATTGTTTTTATTTTAAATTTGACAATACACACATGAAATGTGCACGTTGAACACAAATAATAATTTAAATAAAATGTATGCAATATAAACAATATTGTCTCTGTAATATTAGAAGATATGTATTATAAGAGTTTATCCGTTAAATTATATTTTAATGAACTTTATGCTCTACATTGTACCATAACGTGTTAAACATGAATCGCCGTTTTTACTCTCTGAGTTTCAAAGAGGGGTAACCTAACATATACAAATAGCTTTACAACCACAATTCCATTACATATCATTACTATTACAAATACTACTTGGTATTCAATTCATTTCATTTCTTTATTTTAGCATTACAACATTTATGTATGACAGTCCTGCATTCAGCTGCGACGCCCTCCGTACAGGTACACTGACCGTAAAATAGGGGTGGCCGCTCCACACGGGGATATATTTTAATATAACGGCGCCAATCCGCAATCAGCGGAAAACAACCACTTCGGCTATTTGGAACTGCATAACATTGCATTAATATATAGCGCAAGCGAAATGAGCCCTCTTTTCGCAGGTGGCCGTTGGGGAGGAGGAATGTTGTATAGCTTACCTTGCTAAGTCAATGTCACTGCCAACATTTTCGGTAGTGTCTGCAAAAACATATGTTTGCATATACTTTATTAGGTGGTTTATGCCAAATGTTGTATTAGATGACACGTTCACTTTGTCACATTGTACAATGTTGTAAGATTAAATATATACTATAATGTCTCAAAATCGTTACACAGTGTACAGGGTACAGCTGTGGAAATGAGCAGTGTTAATACCGAAAATGTGTCTCACATAAATGCATATAATATATGCATTTATGTGAGACACGTTATTATATATTATATGAATGTATGTATTATATGTTATATATTATATGAACAGATGAATGAACGAGTGCAGTTGCGCACACACAAGTAATGTATGCAGCTTTAAATGTAAACGAGATTATTTTCAAACAAATGATTTGCTAAAAACTACGTCTCTCTCTCTCTCTCTCTCTCTCTCTCTCTCTCTCTCTCTCTCTATATATATATATATATATATATATATATATATATATATATATATATATATATATATTATTGTGTAATACCAACAGCGATTAGAACGTTGTCTACGAAAATACACTTTGCATTCAAAACACGCTGAATTTCACTGATATTATGTATAAATAAAATCTCACCATATTAGTAATTAATATGTTTTGCGAACCTGATTCTTGGCTTGAAGTGTCGACTCTAAGCAGTAGTAAAGACAAGATCACAAGTCGACACGACAAATTCGTCCACGCGTGAAGAGTCATGATTCCTTCATAAGAAGAAACTGCATCAAACGAATTTCAACGAATATGTAGTTTAATTACAAGGATAATAATAGTGATGATGACTATATTTATTATGACATAGTATATATATAAAATTACTTTATTAATAATATGAGTGTTGCAAGCGTTGTCGTGCTGTTATTATTTCCATGTGTTAGCTGTATTTGTACTTTCGTAAATATGGCACCCGAACGGTATCACTGGTGTCCAGCCAAATAACTACTAGTAAAACGATTACCATAATGCATTAGTGCTAATTTATTTACATTACATTTACATTATTTCTATAAGTCGGAAACTAGAACAATCATGTTTACTAAATACACGTTATAATATTAGAGTTCTGGCATGTCCCCAATATGTTCCAGCATCTCGCCATGTATCGTGGCTTGCATGCCTTGCGAGGATGTGGGAAATAAGTCATGGTTGATCCCCTACGCTAAGTGTCGGCTTAGCTTATGCGTACGTGCCGTGGGAACAGTTCAAATACCCAACTATATTTGAAGACGGATAAATAATTGCTGGGAATTCCAGCAAAATGACTCGTCCGCACCATCGACCATCTGAACGGTTGTGTGTATTCAAATATTTCTTTCTATGAAATATGTGCTGAGTATTATGGTTGACATCAACCAAATGTATATCTCAACATTCAGACTAGTATATTAGTCACTGCGTCTTGAGATGATAGCTTGATTTCATTACAAAATAACGCTATGTAAGTGGAAAGATAAACCTTTAATTGCCTTCATCTGCCTCGTCATTATAACTCCTTATCATCTTCATTATTAATATCGCCATAGTGTTCTTTATCAACGTCATTATCAATTTATACAAATTATACAAATTATACAAATTATACAAATTATACAAATTATACAAATTATACAAATTATACAAATTATGCAAATTACACAAATTACACAAATTACACAAATTACACACATTATACAAATTACACAAATTATAAACATTATGCAAATTATACAAATTATAAAATACGGTTGATACATATAATACAAATTACAGCTGATACATATAATATAAATTAAACTATTTAAAAACTAAATAAATAAAATAAAATAATTAAACTGATTATACAAATTATGATAAATATATTAATGACAATGACCATACTAATTATAGTAATTATACTAGTTATAGTAATTGTACTAGTTATACTAATTGTAGCAATTCTACTAATTATAATAAGTACAAGAACTATAGTAACTACAATAAATACAGTAACTATAGTCACTATAGTAACTACAATAATTTTAGGAAATATAATAACTGTAGTTATTAATTATAGTAACTATAATAATGAAATTGTGGTCGATGTATAGATACACTTTCACCCAGGTATCTATTACTATTGATGTGAAATGACGTAGACTAGTCGACTTTATACACTATGTGTTGTATATGTTGCGTGTCTTAAAGCAAACATCAACGTCACGACGTAATCACACAATACACACAGATCCCTGTTATTATCATTTTAATGTATTTAGTAAATCTACTGTTTTGAATTACTATGCGTCTTTTGTGTAATTGCTTTAATAGTGTTAAGTATTTAACTATGTCGAATTATATACATTAATTACGTGGATACATTGACTAGACAATAGCAACGAGCATATTAACAATACCCACCTGCGCGGACACTTTGATGAGCGCGACGTCTTTGATGTGAGTATATCCCTCGTACTTGTACGTGTATTCGGTGTCCGGCTGAAACCACACGACGGGCTGAACTTGTGCACAGACGACGGCGACCAACGATAGGGACATAAACGTTTTGTCTCTATATGTTTACCATATCACAGCGATACGCATTTTTGGCTGAGACGTCTCTAACGACAGTGGAATGTATTGGTTGGTTGTCGTGGTGCCAAATTTAAATGACAAACTCTGAACATACGTCAGCAGGCAGTCGGGTCTTAACCAGTTCGTCACGGTTCACTGGTTCGCTCCGAGGCGGTTAGATTTTACAGCTGATACTGGCTGACTCATAACACTGACGCCGACCAGGTAGTAAACAGGTTATAATTTCAAACGGACGTTATATTCAGTGTGCGCCACACATCATGTGAGGGTGCAATCTCCCGTTGAACAAAGCACTTATTTTAGATGGGAAGCCTTTTGTGTATAATGAAGCAGTAGTTTATTTGTGGTGTATTTTGATGAAAAAGTCCGATACTTCACTGATGACCGGGAAACAATATTCCACACTGTTATGAACATCAATACGCCTTCTTGGTTTGGAATATCCCACACTTTGCTCTCCCGGAAGGTTGTAGCCATGTAACGATCCTATTTAGTGGTCACGTGCATATAGATAAATATGTGTG
>JAODUO010001834.1:12500-35000 GCA_025642075.2 Ridgeia piscesae
GACAACACAGTGAATTGGTGACACACAGTTCACTGTACCACCTCCTCCTTCGACAGCACACGAAGGACTATGAGATATGACAGGAGTAGACGTATAGATTAGAATCTCTTGTTCCCACCGTAGAATAGACTTTCACCTGCCTGGCCCATGTAGGCTTCACCAGTCGTCATCGTGCATACACCAGGGTGGACTTCCTCCTTCACGCATCGTAGTTTGCGATGCAGAGGAACGGTGATGATGATAATTACGACGATGACAATGCTAGTAAAACATGCCCCCCGCACTCTTTTGATGTTTTTGCTGATGTGAAATTGCAATAATACACATTGGGCGAAGTCTATGCAATTTAGCTACATGTGCGCTACTACTAAATGATTACAACTGTGTTGGTGGGACATATGCTTGCGTGATTCTACCGCACGTGAATAAATTGTTTATTGTTGACAAGTCAATCAATGTTGGTTACTTGCAGCGTGCGAGATAATCGATAACTGTGAGCTTCTTAACTGCACCAGTGGCACGAACCAGCATTGTGATCGCTGCGAGCACGACTACGGCGGGGAGACCAAGGCGTATCGACTTGTACACAAGGACGGATATAACAACAGAGTGTGTGAAAGTGAGTGCTTATAGCACCGACATAGGGTTATATTTTCACAAAACCTGCTTCACATATATAGCCACTTGTTGACAGCACTAGTTCTTTTGGAAAGTAGACACTGGCCGTTTCACGCCTGACCCCTTCATGTGTGATCATGTATTATTATTATCATGTATTACATCAACACGACTTGAACATCAAGTACCTCTCAACATAGTAGTTTGGGGTACAGACAAAAGCGCTTATCAGCACCACTGATAAATGCCTACCAACATCATTGAAGACATGTAGTGTTACAGAACTATCCAGCAGGAAATATAACGAAAAACCCATTAGCACAAACTAATATAGTAATTACTGCAACTATTTCGATAAATACTAGATTACATTGCACACAGGTACAAAATTATTTCAATTATTGTTTTGCAATGTATCATATGTATTACAATAATTACTATCTATAATAGTAGTCTACCGTAAACCTGGTGAATTATATCGTGACACAATGATTTTAACGAGTGTTATACAACTGTTTATTATTGTAAAAAAGTGCGACATTTAGACAGTTTTAATTGCACGACGTTATGCTGCAGAGGTTGTTGATGTACATAAATAATCTGGCTGAATCCTTTCTTCCAGAGCTGTGTTCCTGGAGAAACGACAGCACATTCTGTTACCCGGGAAACTGCCCGGATGTTCCGTCGAGTTGTCGATGTGCGCCTGGGTTTGGAGGGCCCGACTGCTTGAAAAGTGAGTGAATATTGAACATTGTCTTACAGTTTCCAATCATGTCTTTGAATGATACGGTTCTCTGTTTTCCTATTTTGCTTTTGCCTGCCCGTCCGTCCGTCCGTCCGTCCGTCCGTCCGTCCGTCCGTCCGTCCGTCCGTCCGTCCGTCCGTCCGTCCGTCCGTCCGTCCGTCCGTCCGTCCGTCCGTCCGTCCGTCCGTCCGTCCGTCCGTCCGTCCGTCCGTCCGTCCGTCCGTCCGTCCGTCCGTCCGTCCGTCCGTCCGTCCGTCCGTCCGTCCGTCCGTCCGTCCGTCCGTCCGTCCGTCCGTCCGTCCGTCCGTCCGTCCGTCCGTCCGTCCGTCCGTCCGTCCGTCCGTCCGTCCGTCCGTCCGTCCGTCCGTCCGTCCGTCCGTCCGTCCGTCCGTCCGTCCGTCCGTCCGTCCGTCCGTCCGTCCGTCCGTCCGTCCGTCCGTCCGTCCGTCCGTCCGTCCGTCCGTCCGTCCTCCGTCCGTCCGTCCGTCCGTCCGTCCGTCCGTCCGTCCGTCCGTCTGTCCGTCCGTCCGTCCGTCCGTCCGTCCGTCCGTCCGTCCGTCCGTCCGTCCGTCCGTCCGTCCGTCCGTCCGTCCGTCCGTCCGTCCGTCCGTCCGTCCGTCCGTCCGTCCGTCCGTCCGTCCGTCCGTCCGTCCGTCCGTCCGTCCGTCCGTCCGTCCGTCCGTCCGTCCGTCCGTCCGTCCGTCCGTCCGTCCGTCCGTCCGTCCGTCCGCAGACAAGCTATTGCAAAACCATAAATAATAGGCAATATTCGTGACGTGATATGTACACACAAAAGTGAACATCACATGTTTCACACTTTAACAAAATAATGCTAGATTGAAGAGGAACAAACTTTTAAAGACATAAATAAGTTGTGTAATGCTCATAAATTAGAACCCGGTAAATGCTACATTAGGCTGTGTAATTGCCATAAGCTTTGTTGTATGCACACTCACATTAGACACGTGTTTTGCTTCAGTCAACACAAAACCGAGTGTCAACTACTGCCTGATCACAGCGGAAGTTGACGTTGGATCTAGCGTAGAGAAAGTGGAGATCAGCTGTGCCAACGAATCCAACCCGGTCGTCTACAGCAACGTCGTCGCCACCACGGTGAAGGTAGGGCCACGGCGCCAGGACGTGAGTTGTTGTGTATTGTATGATTGTATTTGCGCACGTAATCTTGCCAAAACGATCTTGTTTGTATCTGACCGAATAACAGTTATTCATTAACGAAAAATAAAAAAAATTCATTGATATCCCACGTGCATACATTTAAAAAATTTAACAAGATTGCCACCTAGAAAATTAACTCCAGCTGACAGGTAAACAAAGAAGTCCTTTGCCTTATCGAGAGTCCAAGCTATCTAAGTGTATCCTGCCCTTCTGAGGTGTATGTCGATTTTATAAATGGACATGAGTGTTCGCGAGTGCGCGTTAACTTTACAGTATCGCAACGTGAAACGCGTGATACAATGTTAGTAAAGGTATCATCGAACAAAATACGAACATTGCGTACCTATTTGTGTTTGTGCTGGTGGTTGGTAGCAAATGATGACGCACTGTACATGGGAGTCACGATGTCGCGCTTACATTTTTCCGGTCGTTAAAAACGTTCCTGTTGACGTTTCTGCGCATGCGCAATAAATGTAAAATCATCAATGTCCAGCGAAACAACAAAGCATTTTCGGTATAAATGTCACGAGCTGTTCGTTAACTTTCCTGTGATGATTACTGTGAAGAGTTTCTTAAAATGTCGTTCAATGCAATAAAATATTACGTTTTTTTATATAAATCACTGTCACGGATTATGGCGCACTAGAGTCACGTGATTTACGCTTGCTATCAAACTATGCCTCAAAACTTGTTTGCCTCGTGTTAATTTGCGACAAATAACTTTGCTGGGAGGTTATATACATCCAAACGAATAACCCGTATTATTTATACCATAAATGCTTTGTCTTTTTGTTGCCCATTGATGATTTTACATATATCGCGCATGCGCAGAAACGTCAACAGGAACGTTTCTAACGCCGGAAAAATGTAAGCGCTACAACGACAGTGCAATAATCGAGATAGCAGCGTCGGTCTCTGGCTCACATCCATGCTGCCTAATGAGCTATAAGGTCTCTTTTTTATTCGCACGCTGACATGTGTGAATAACAAATGTGGTGACTGCAATTGTCTGTGTCTATAGTTGCATATCACTTGGAAACATATATATAGCTGCCCCTTTTGGGGTCTTTCGTAGTTGTCAACATTTTCCGGAAGAGTACAAAGAGTACCGTGTGACAGTGAATACTGCACAACGCGTACACTAAAAGCAGGACAGCCACGGTGAATTACATTAGTGACTAGTTTGCGATCGGCAAATCATAGGGTCACGTTGCCAAACACTAAAAGTAATACGGTGTAGCAGATATGAGAACAGATTCCCTGACAGCCTGGTGGTTTTTTTCTTCAGAAATTGCATACACTTCCAGCCAATAGGGGTCACAGTACAGTTAGACTTCCTGGTCTGACCCATACGAATGTATTACCTTAATAAGTGTGTCATATGAGATTTTGAAAACCAATTTTATGTGGAATAAGTACATCAGTGCAGGCATACTAGTCGATTCAAAGTCGATTCGATGTGTCTGCAGTGTAATGACGCGTGTTAGGCAGTGTGTAGTTGGTGTAGTGATTTATAGCCATTTGTTCTTACATGACCCTGCGGATGCAGAAACACACATGCTAAATTTGGTCAATAGACATGCATGCGTTTAAAAAGAACCTGAGATATGTGATTTTAACGAAATTTGATCAGCATATCAGTGACACGACTGCAGTGACAGTGAAGAAATTAAAAAATCCTTATTATCTGACAAAACGTTAACATGGCCGCCAATGGGAAAATCAACAGTGCTCTGTGCCCAAAACCAGTGTGCTTGGAACACATACTATGCAGACAAGTAGGTATTAATTCAGAGCAATACTGAGTGAATGAATAGTTTTTGTACAGTTTGCATACCAATAACTCATAGGCTTCATCAATACATTTCCAGTATGTCCACTAAGAGTTGTACACCGCAGTCGGTTACTGCACAGTTGAATTGGGATGAGTTGGGTTGTGATAGGTTGGGTTGGGTTGGGTTGGCTTGGCTTGGCTTGGTTTGGTTTGGTTTGGTTTGGTTTGGTTTGGTTTGGTTTGGTTTGGTTTGGTTTGGTTTGGTTTGGTCTGGTTTGGTTTTGGTTTGGTTTGGTTTGGTTTGGTTTGGTTTGGTTTGGTTTGGTTTGGTTTGGTTTGGTTTGGTTGGGTTGGGTTGGGTTGGGTTGGCTTGGCTTGGCTTGGCTTGGCTTGGCTTGGTTTGGTTTGGTTTGGTTTGGTTTGGTTTGGTTTGGTTTGGTTTGGTTTGGTTGGGTTGGGTTTGGTTTGGTTTGGTTTGGTTTGGTTTTGGTTTGGTTTGGTTTGGTTTGGTTTGGTTTGGTTTGGTTTGGTTTGGTTTGGTTTGGTTGGGTTGGGTTGGGTTGGGTTGGGTTGGGTTGGGTTGGGTTGGCTTGGCTTGGCAGCAGCAGCAGCAGCAGCTGGCTTGGCTTGGCTTGGCTTGGCTTGGCTTGGCTTGGCCAAGACCGGAACGGAACGGACCGGACCGGACCGGACCGGACCGGACCGGACCAGACCGGACCGGACCGGACCGGACCGACCGACCGGACCGGACGGACCGACCGGACCGGACCGACTGACCGGACCGGACCGACCGACGACCGACCGGACCGGACCGGACCGGACGGACCGGACCGGACCGGACCGGACCGGACCGGACCGGACCGGACCGGACCGGACCGGACCGGACCGGACCGGACCGGACCGGACCGGACCGGACCGGACCGGACCGGACCGGACCGGACCGGACCGGACCGGACCGGACCGGACCGGACCGGACCGGATATCGTCCCGAATCAGTTGTGCGTCTTTGGATGACTTTGTAAGGTTGGCATAGGTGTCGGTGTCTTCCCCTTCATTCTCTAGTGTCCTTTCTACTACACGACCGTACTATGTATTAGCTTACTTGCAGATCGACTTCAAGTCGGCATTCAAGGGTCCGTCTGCGCCATCCTACCGGAGAAAATACTACATCAACGACTTCAAGGTCGGCATCACAGGAGCGACATTCCACTACAGTGTCACCCGAGGTACGTGAAATTGAGAAAATGTTACCCCATATTCGAGCAATATATACCAGCCTGTCAATGAATCGTTGTGTCTTAGTACGGAGTCAACCGTATGTATCACAAGCATTACAGTAATATCTATATTATATACAGTTGGGCCAACATAAAGATATGTCACAAGTCTTAATGAAGCGCAGCTTAAGGAGAAGACCATGCTGTAAAATAAACATGTTGTTCTTGTTCTTGTTCTTGTTCTTGTTCTTATAATACACACATATTTTCTTCATCTCATTATAATCATTAACTCCGTCAACGGTCACTCCTTTTTTCACATAACATTTAATGCATGTTGAATAATACACATAAGTTCAAGCTGAAACATACTATGCGAACTATAATACCTATGAATGCCCATAATGACTATCTTTAATATGAATACTTGTTATTGTAGCTTATAATTTAAAAAAATTATCCACACCCGCCTATTTATATATTTATTCAGCTTAATTAACTAATAGTTTAATGATGTATTCATTAATATTACATTGCTTATTAATTATTCTTTTCCTATATGCCTTGTCTATGTACGTTTAGTTGTGTCCTTAATATATGGCGTTCTGGTATTTTATTACCCTATTATCTACTACTAGCTACTACTTGTCACCACCCTAGAACAGAGTCGCCACCTAGCGGCCAGTAATTGAAATGGACTAACCGCAGAACCGTGATGTCTTTATTAAGGATTAGCATATAATATACACACGTCCATTTTAAGTTTGTATTGTTGGCACGTGTGGTTCTAAAAGGTACGTACATATTGTAGAGTTGTCGACAGGAAACACAACAACCACTGGGGCCACTCACAACTGTGACAACATTTCTGAGTCTAACCCAGAGACAGGTTTACTAGTCTGCAATCTCCACACTACGACAATGAATCCACCACTTCAGCACGCCGACAGGTATGGACATTACTGATCTTTCAGCACGAGACATTCCTTGCTCTCACACGAGGCGTTCGCTGCTGTTTTTTTCTTTCGACTAATAATGAAGAACAACTATGATTTTTCAAATAAATTTGATCATACATTGTAATTATACGGTATGTGTACTTGATCTTTTATATTAGTTTCGCCATGTTTCTGTCAGAAATATACACATATATTAAACAACCACTTTTCTACAGACTTTATTTCGAAGCAGCGACATCGAATGGCGGCTACGTGACGATCAACAATATCGAGAACAACAAAACTGACCCGGCTATATACTACTCTGGCCAAACGACAACGCACAAAGCCGAGTTAGTCATTGACTTGGTCAAGCCGTTCCATTGTTCCGTCGGGTCAACATGCACCGACAACATGTTGGACACAGGGCCACCTGTCACCAAGTCCGTAAGTTCGAGGAGCCTGACAAACGCAGATCTGTATTTGCTTAATTTCTAGCATAATCGTGTAACTACTGTTAAACTGAGGACATTAGCTATACTGTTGTAACGTATTATAAAAGCAAATTGCGTTTTGGAATGTGTAGAGATGTCACGTGTTCTTATAGTAGTTAATAATATGATATACTACAATAAGAAAGCGAACTCTCTCTCTAGTAGTTAATAATATGATATACTACAATAAGAAAGCGAACTATCTCTCTCTCTCTCTCTCTCTACTCTCTCTCTCTCTCTCTCTCTCTCTCACTCTCTCTCTCTCTCTCTCTCTCTCTCTCTCTCTCTCTCTCTCTCTCTCTCTCTCTCTCTCTCTCTCTCCTCTCTCTCTCTCTCTCTCTCTCACTCTCTCTATATCTCACTATCTCACCACGCCACGCCACGCCGCGCCGCGCCGCGCCGCGCCCGCGCCCGCGCCCGCGACCGCGACCGCGACCGCGACCGCGACCGCGACCGCGACCGCGACCGCGACCGCGACCGCGACCGCGACCGCGACCGCGACCGCGACCGCGACCGCGACCGCGACCGCGACCGCGACCGCGACCGCGACCGCGACCGCGACCGCGACCGCGACCGCGACCGCCCGAACATCCGCCCGCCTGTCTGTCTGTCTGTCTGTCTGTCTGTCTGTCTGCCTGCCTGCCTGCCTGCCTGCCTGCCTGGCTGTCTGCCTGCCTGCCTGCCTGCCTGCCTGCCTGCCTGCCTGCCTGCCTGCCTGCCTGCCTGCATGCCTGCCTGCCTGCCTGCCTGCCTGCCTGCCTGCCTGCCTGCCTGCTGGCTGTCTGCCTGTCTGCCTGTCTGCCTGTCTGCCTGTCTGCCTGTCTGCCTGTCTGCCTGTCTGCCTGTCTGCCTGTCTGCCTGTCTGCCTTTCTCCCTGTCTGCCTGTCTGCCTGTCTGCCTGTCTGCCTGTCTGCCTGTCTGCCTGTCTGCCTGTCTGCCTGTCTGCCTGTCTGCCTGTCTGCCTGTCTGCCTGTCTGCCTGCATTATTGATTAATATAATATTATATGTTTTTTCTCTACAACTGGAATATTGTATAATTTGTGTTCCACCCTTTTCCAGGGTAATCTCACGCTGCGGTGGGCGGGCTGGAACGACTCACTGGCCGGGATTGAACTGTACGAACTGGCTGTCTACAAAATGAAGGTGGTTGGATACAAACTCACACACAACGGGGAAACGGCACTTGTTCGCGAAACGCTGAATGCTAACACTCGAGTGTACAATACCACAATAGTCGATCCTGGTAAATATGTGTTAAATATTATAGTTAATTAAGGTCGAGGTTTATGTTTCGTTTGCATGGTGAAGTGATGCATGACACACTACAATATATGTTCATTCAAACATTCAGTATGCCGAAGTATGTCTTACCGAAAGAGAAACGACTGTAGCATTCAAAAAATAAATAGGACAACACTGGCGTTGCTGCTATAGAAATTCCCCACGTTTCCGAGCTTGGCTAGCACTAGTTAAAGAGCACGACCCCGCTGCGAAGGAAAAGAAACCATGGCGTTGTTCAACAGAAAATGAGCTAAAAACGTATTGCTTTCATGTAACCAATATGTTTCTATCAGAAACACCTTAATTTCAACACGAAGATATGGTGCAATATTTCCACAGCCAATGTGTATTTTTACTGCATAAAATGGTTTAGCGAATGGACGGAAAAGGCCTTTTAAAGCTAGTTAATTCATGTCAACCCTAACACAACGCTAATTTGCATAATGTATATAGAAATGTAGCCGTCATTCGCATGTTAGTTTGTTCCCACGTTTTTTTGGTTATATTACCAGGATCGGTTTCATGAAACGTAGTTAAAGTCCCCTAAAGCTTTTCAGCGGATCGTTGTTGCATAGGCTGCTATGTTTTCGCTATGAAAGACATTTATCTGTATTCACTAAGACAATCATCTTTGCGATGAGAACATATCCATCGGCTTCGTGAAACCAACCCGCGATCTGTTACCAGGAGTGTACGCCGTAGTGCTAACGGTAGAAGACAATGCCGGCAACCATCAGACCGCCAGACGCTTTCTCATCTTCGACAACGTAAACGTCGTCAGCATCAACACTGCTGAAGACAAAGTTCTCGTTGTTAAGTCAGCCGCCGAGAACACGTCGTACACCTGGCTGACTTCACTGCAGGACTCAAACAACGCAGGAGACCAGGCCAGTAATTTCGTGTAGCTAAACATACCCAACTACAGTTTGACAAATTCATTAAGTTTTCGAATCTGTAGTCGTCGTTACCTGGCTTTGTGTGTGTTTGTTTTATCGAGTAAACATCGCTGAATAACTGCTATCTGAAATAAGTTGTTCCCAGACTTTCTATCTACATTTGGATAACAAGCTCTGCCATTTATAAATATATGACAATTTCAGCAGTTTGAACTTCGAATATCGCGCCGTATAAATATTTAATAATGATATTTTTAACAGCTTGAAGTTAATTGGCGAGGCCACTTCGCTAACATCTTCCATAACACGCATAAGTTTCTAAACGGGAGCGCGGCCAACTCTCCACCAATAGACCCCGGGTACGAGGAACTGACCGGACAACCGCCGGACACCGTCTCTAGAGAGGTGGGTCACTCATCATCTTGTCATTTGTTCACATTGACAACTGTTCTGTCATAATGTTATATCTCCAACACTCTCACGCATGGGTGGACAGTTGAACTTCCCCAAGTTTGCAAGCTAATAATATAAGTAAATTCTATTTTTAAAGTATAAAATGAAGCTGTCTGAAATATATCATTAATATTGATTATAAAGAACGCATTATATATTATCAAAACAAGTTCTTGTTACAATAAATATTGGGATCCAAACAGGAGCCTTGACAGGAATTTCTAGACTTTCATGTCACTGTTGGAATAGACGGAAAAGCTGTTTGTCTTTTCAATGACAGAACTAACTGTTATGTCATTCTTCTCGTAGGCCATCCCCAATGTGAACGGCATTGTGAAGTACGAAGTGTCGCATGCAGTGGACCATGACGGCGGACGTTCTCTCAACAGTTCTGACAGCTGGAGCAATGTCGATGACTTCCAGGTGAGTTCCTCTTCATTGTGCTACAGTTTGAACAGCCGCGTCACAACAGCTGCAAGTCATTGGTATATTTATGTTTTATCATGGTTTTCATGGTATTAAACAGCACCATTCATACACTTAACACGCGTTTATTGGTCATATAATGATTACTAACCATATAAATCATAAGACTAACTTATTAGTTTCACTCGGTAAAATGCCAGCATTCTCTCATGAAACCGTATTATTTAACATCCTATGTGAGAACGCCTGAACTGTTCAAAGTGTACAAACACAAACTGTTCAACATCAAGTTTAATTTTCGATACAGAGTGAACAAATCTTATTGGACATCCCGAGGGCGGACGGTGACTCGGTGCGTGTGTGGGTGAGGGCGACGGACGTGATGGGCAACACGAAGACCGACTCTGTGTTGGTGCACGTCGACTCGTCTCCTCCTGTCATCCAGGACGTCTGGCTGTCTCGACACGGCCGCACCCAGCTCGCCGTGCACCACTCGACGGATCTCTCCGATCTCACGTAAGCAACCTCGCCTTATATGACAATTAAACATAACGCAAGTAAATAGGCTATGTTTTTCTCACTCTCGAAAACGAGGTTAGGGCACTTGGGGACAGGAAGTCCATTTTCTCCATGTTAAAATATAGCATTTTGTTTTGTTTGTGGTTGTAACAATCTGGCTGTCCCCCGATAGCCCCAAATAGATTTCCGAAGGATAATTACAAACAGAAACAGTGTGGCACGTTTCTGGTAATAATTATCACGGGAATCATTGTGCATTAGGCACCTTGTCAGATATAAGTGCTTATCGAACTGTTGTGAAACCACAACGTACAACAATGTAAAAGGCAAGCCACGTAAAAACACATACGGCCTAACATTGTTGATATTATTTTCCCTACTTAAATCGCTATATGCTTAAGACAATGTGGTAAACTCAATATTAAATCAAACAGTTAAGATAAGAAAGCTATAACACAAGATATGCACGACCAGATTTTCCTAGTATTCATCAGTCGGACATTACAACAGTCATCCATCGTTAGATTATCATTATTGTGTCCTGACCCCAATCAGCTTCAGTCGCGCGGAGTCTCCCCACGTATATTGACACACTTACAGTCCCTATTGGTGTGTGCAATGATATATGTTGTTGTACTGATATACAGACGCCATCGAATTTATAATGACTTGTTTTACTGTTGTTTAGATTCGAGTTTGAAAGTTACGACTATCACTCCGGTCTGAAAGAGATTCACTGGCGACTACACGACTCTGTTGACCCGGATCTGACGCACGGAAGTGGACACGTGGCTGTCCGACGACACAAGGTACGGTGACGGATTTCGATGTTTATGTTAACGCAGTATATGCTCTAAGTTAAATCCCATCTTACCAGTTATCATCTGATGGACATGTTGAATATGTTTTCCGCATTTCTTAAGCATTTACCACGTTCTGTGTGGTGCATAACGAACATGTGTAAACGAAAACCCAAACTGTTGAAACTGTATATTGAGGACATACATCGAGGGCAGCTTTAACGTAGAGAGGCAGAACATTAAGAACAGAGCAATAAACCATGCAAGGGCAAACATTTGTAGTTTCTATTTCCAGGGACTTACACCAGATTGCATAGCTCCTCAGTGCTACTGCATTCCGAAAGACGAAGAATGCTTTTGGCGTAACTTTGAGATCAAGCCTGACATGAGTAAGATGGTCAAGCCGCACGGTGACCACGATTTCGACTACGACCTCGTCATTACGTCGACCAACAACGCCATGTTGACCACCGTCTTCACGTACAAGGTACGAAATCATAACACGTACTACGAAAATGAACGTACAACATAGTATGTCTTACGCGAATAAATAACTAATATAACATGGCGCACGTCTACGTGTCTTCTCTTTAAATATCATGCCAGTAGCTTGTTTCCTGTTGATGACAACAGATCACAGTCGACACAACTGCTCCCCACACGGGCGTGGTGTCGGACAGCGAGCAGTCGCAGCCTGACATCGACTTCCAGCAGGAGTTCACCCAGCACGCGTCCTGGCAGGGGTTCATCGACCGCGAGAGTGGCGTCATGTTCTACCAATACGCCTTCTCTGACGCATGTCTCACGGCCAAGGATTTCACAGTGCCACCTACCAGCAATGTACGTATGCATTTAGAAACCCAAATACATAAAAAGAGACAATTTCGTGGGAATTCTAACCATAGCCAATGGATACGAAGGGGGTTTCTCGTAATAGAATCGTGCTACATTTTATCATCGCGATTGCGCTAGTATTTGATATAGGAGTTTAATATGTGGTGTCGAAGGTTACGCATTGAGCAACTGTCTGTCATTCGCAATATCACACTAACTTTGAATTACCTCAGGTGAATGAGACAACGTTGACGTACGCCAGTAGGACCGTGTCGGGCCCCGGGACCTACCACTGCACTGTCGTCGCCTACAACCAGGCTCTCGAGCCCTCGGAGCCCGTGTGTTCCGATGGTGTCACTGTCGACACGTCGGCGCCAGAGATCCACGAAGTGTCCGTCGAGAACTCGTGGACAAAGGACGGACTCGTGAAGGACTCGACCGGCAACGTGTGGTATATTGACAGAAACAGGTTGCGAGTGTTGGTAGAACAACCGTCCGACAGTTGCAGGTAGTCATATTATTCGAAATAGTTTGTAATAGGAGGGGACTAGTTTGTGTTATTCTTGAGTCGGTCGTGTAACGTGTATTTACCGATACGTATTTACTGGATATGTGGAAAAGCGTTTTGTGTACGTATGCACGAATAAAGTTAAGAAGATACACACATACTACCGAGCAACATGTATGTACACTAGTATATTTGCCAACGAATGAACTGTTATACTATCTATGCACAAATAGGCAAAAAGCACGCGAGGAGAGCGACCTATCACAGATGTATCGGATTAGACAACTGCGGAAGAGTTCCGGAGAAAGCAACATGACGATGTGCAAGAAAGCTGCCTTACCCGACAAACCCGTCGTCCTCGTCAGTAAAGAGAACATGGTTCGTATGAAAACAGTAATCGGGAAGAAACACAATAACAATAATTATATTCCTACGCTATATGGTTTAAAAACGTGTTTCCTTGTGACTTCTGATGCGCATTATTCAAGAACATCAATGTGTTTGTTAATTATTATATAAGCATATGTTTCCCGTTGTCATGTAAGAATGGTGATATGTTTAATGTATAAGAGTAGTCACATTAAGATTGCCGGAAGGTCGTAACATGTGTCTTGGGTGATGGGTCGGGTTTTTCCGAAGGCTGTAGTCAGGTATTTATTTACGCACATGGATAGAGGACTATTTACATATTTGTATTTGATTATATGTAATATCGTGTATGGTGGTCAAGGTATCTCCGTTGAGAACAAGAAAAAGGTATAACAATTATAAAATTAATCATAGTATCGTAAAAGGTCTGCGTAGGCGATGACGTCATTATTAGCATCTTTGAACAAAACGAAATGTTAAAAAATACTTAGTCAAACGATCAATGACGTATTCAAATTCACAGCTTGAATGCAATGCTTGCATTTAGTTGGAGTTGTCTTGGTTCGGCTCGGACAATGAGAGTGGCATCCACACGTACGAAGTGGGACTCGGTTCGACGGGATCCGAGGACGTGGATCTGCTGCCGTACACGTCGACACACGGCCACCGTCACTTCATCACCTACCACCCGGACCTGATGGACGGACAGATCTTCTACATCCACATCAAGGCCGTCAACAGGGCAGGACAACAGACTGTCCAGGTAAGATGTTTACTTTATCTTACCTGGCCACATCAAGGCTGTCAACAGGGCAGGACAACAAACTGTCCAAGTAAGACGTTTACTTTGTCTTACATGGACACATCGAGACGGTCAACAGGACGGGACAACATATTGTCCAGGTAATATGATTACTTTGTCTCACCTTGCGACACTAAGGCCATCAATGGGACTGTACTACAGACAAACGAGGTAAAATGTTTACTTTTGCTCACCTGACAGCATCAGCGTCTTCAACAGAACAGGCCAATAGACAATCAAAGTGAGATGCTTTCTTTATATGTCGTCAACTGCTTGATGCCTGTACTAAGTTATTGGTAAATTG
Source organism: Ridgeia piscesae (assembly GCA_025642075.2). Lineage (NCBI taxonomy): Eukaryota > Metazoa > Annelida > Polychaeta > Sabellida > Siboglinidae > Ridgeia > Ridgeia piscesae. Next base: position 26,656 of record JAODUO010001834.1, read on the forward strand.
AACGTAAAGCCACTCATATGTTATCTTTTGAATGTCTCAACCAGGGCAAAGATTAATAATTTGTGTTTGGTACTAAACAGCAACAATTAGGAACGTAGAGGACGATAGAACAAACTAACTTAGAAATACGCGCATCTCAGCATCTGAATGGATGTTCACTTACACGACCACTGAGTCAGCGTACACAAATGTAAGCGTCATGTATACTTACGTCGTTGTCCCCGTGTTATCTAGGTCATCGGGCCCGTGTTGGTGGAAGTGGACGCTCCGACGTTCCTCGGCGACATCTCTCTCTCCGTACAGCGGCAGAACGATGTGGACTATTTGATCGCCAAATGGGACAGACTTTCTTTCGAGGCTAACGAACTGAAAGACGGCCTGTTGTATGACATAAACTACGCTGTCGGTAAATATGTGCGAACAAGAACAACGTTAAATTTGATGTTAACTGTGCTATGTTTGGTGCTGTTTTATGTGGTGTTCAGTTTCGTTTCTGATTGTGTAGTTGAAACTATAATTGCAGAACATTCATATCACCAACTGCAATGGAAATACTGTAATAAACACGATATCGTATGAAACTATTTGATATGTCAGGTAGATAGTTTCAGGACCGGGCTCAGAGTAGCACTAATTTCACGGCAACGCTAGAAAATATTTTATACTATTATCCATTTATATTGTATTTATTAAGGAAATGAAAGAGATAACAGATATAGTCCCTATCACCTATAAGTAAATTGAACCGTATACGACATGAGTTACGAATGTACTTCTCGACATACCAAGACTTTACTTTGCTCAGGTCACTTGCGCGGTACGGACAGCGTAAAACGATTCGAGTCGCTGACGCAATACATCAGTGTTCCTGGATTGTGCACATGGACTGAACCTCCCACGTGCGTAGCGACACCTGTCGACAAACTGCAGTGGCGCCTTCACGGTCGTCACTCGTACTACGTCACACTGAAACTAGAAGGAATTAACCACGTGGAGAGAGTGGTGACGTCAGAGGTGTACGAACATTACATCGGGCCGCCATTTGACGGGATAGTTGTGGAAATTCCCGTCGACACAACGGAAGTGGTTTGTACTTCAATGATATTATATTATCAATATGTTTTCGTATGAACAACATCTATGTCTAACAAGTTATTTACATGTCAGAATTTATGTTTTCAATAGATTGATGTAGCTATGAACATTATGGTCTATCGTTTTATCAACATTATTTGCCAACGGTGCGTCAGGGCTATTGTGGAAAGTCTACTACGGTCGCAATAATTGGAAAAAATATGCCTGAATGAAAAGGCAGGGCAGTTGATTTGAGTACTTGGCGGCAACCACATCGCTAATATTATTTCTCTTTGGCTCGTTGTAGCTGTCCGAAGATATAGATCACCAGTCAAATCAGTCACAACTTCACATAACATGGCACGACTTTCATCACTTCGATCAGACCATCAACTACCAGCTCGCTGTAGGAACAGACCCAGGTATCGAGGACGTAGTCGGCTTCACTGATGTCGCCGGACCCAGCCACATGTTGACGGGGTTAACCCTTCAACCATTCCAGGTGATAAATATGGCTGTTGCAACGGTTAATGTAAAGATACGTCAACGTTAGTATAGTATAGTAATAGTATTACCATTCTGACAATGTGAACCAAATACGTTTTGATACGTCTATACAATGATAACCATTATAATATTTAGTATTTTTTACACATTCTTATTGCTAGCATGTACACCATCAATGGCATACCGGGTCATATTCATTAACAGACCTGTGTTAGTTACATTGTCACATATTGAATAATCCATGGCTATGTAATAACACAGTATATTAAGAATCTCATTAAATTGTTAAACAAATTACTTTTATTCCAGACCTACTACGCTTGTATTCGCGCTAGCACGCAAGATGGCAACACAACGTCCTGCAGCGACGGCGTCACTGTACTTCCGGTTGGAACACGCCTTGAAGGTGTCGACATTTACGATGCTATGTTATGTTCAAAAGGCAAGTTATGTTTTATTTGCACGCGAGTGTAGTTGTTTGTGGGTGGTGTTTGTAAATGTCTGGCAGAAATAAGTGGGAGAGAGAGAGAATGAGAGTGAGAATGAGAGTGAGAGAGCGAGAGAGAGAGGGAGAGAGAGAGAGAGGGGGGAGAGAGAGAGAGAGAGGGAGAGAGAGAGAGATAGATAGATAGAAGGAGAAAGAAAGAGCGCTTGCGCGAAAGGGAGACTGCGTGGGCGTGATATTGCGTATGTGCATGCCACGTGCATACGAGCATTCGCAAGACGTGAGGCGTGAATCAGTTTCTTTCTGGTTGCCAGCGTTCTTGCTATGCTACTTAACTTCACTGACTTAAATCCATACGTTAGCTTGACACTTCGCTGTCTTCATGTATGCCATCTATATCTATTTCGTCCTGTCTATAGCTCACTGCTTAACTTATCTGTTTTACCATTGCCTTGAAAAATATCTTAACTAATTGTCCTTCTTCTCTTTGCAGATAAACCACAAACAATCCTCTCGATGTCACATCACAATTTTCCGTTGCCAAATATTTCGTGTGTAGTCGACATCGACTTTCAGTCTTCTCTCACATACATAGGCATTCGGTGGACTCTGCCAACAAATGTAACGACTTTCGTAACGAATGTGAAATGGGGAATCCAAGTACGCGACACAAGGTATATTACCGCAATACTAGTTTAGTTGTAAGCATCGAATTCTGAATGCATCAATCATTTAGCAATTATAGTTCAGAAGAAATATGGTTGTATACTAGAAACATGTGCTTATATTAAGTTGCACGTGGTACTTTACTTTACATCATTGTTATTCAATATAGTTTATTGCAGATCCATCTACTTGTGCTTTGCTTTCTTATAGTTTCAATGATTACAGTAATTGCAATGAATAAATGTATAACTTAGAAACCACTCTCGACTTCTTGGTGAGATGCCTTGTCTAATCGTAAACCTGATTTGTTAAACATAATAATATACTCACATACAGACATACATACATACATTGATCTAAACTAGGAGACCACATGTGTAATGATACGTGTAACGATACGTATGTAGACCACATGTGTAATGATACGTGTTTGGCCTTCTAGCAGTTCAGACTATTAAGTTCTTCCCATATGGCTTTAGTCAGCAAACAGTTTAAACGAGTATATCATATGAATATGGTGGGTACGTCGGTGGGAATAGTGAATGAATGGTTCAAAACGTTGTACGAGCGAATACGTGTACTGCAGGTTAAACTCCTTTAGCACTCCTAATGTGGCCATAAAACATCACTATATTAAGACAGTTACTTTGAGCTTTCAGGACGTATTTATATTGTTGTTGTTGTTGTTGTTGTTGTTGTTGTTGTTGTTGTTGTTATTGCGGTTGTTGTTGTTGTTTTTGTTGCTGTTGCTGTTGCTGTTGCTGTTGCTGTTGCTGTTGCTGTTGCTGTTGCTGTTGCTGTTGCTGTTGCTGTTGCTGTTGCTGTTGCTGTTGCTGTTGCTGTTGCTGTTGCTGTTGCTGTTGCTGTTGCTGTTGCTGTTGCTGTTGTAGTTATAAGGTTGTTTCGTTTTTTTCTGCAAAGTACTTGGAAGGAATTCCACGAGGAGACCGACGCTGGTGGAGTCGACCACGTGATCGCTACCAATCTGCACCTGGAGCCTGGACGCCAGTACCGGGCAGTTGTCCAGTTCTGTCACCCGGACGGCTGTTTCCTGGTTCGTTATTCTACTTACGATTAATACTAAAACGTCGTGGGCAAATGTTGCATTTGTTTACTTCAAACAACGCAGCGGTGGAGCATAGGTTACGGTGATAACAGTTGTAATACACATTATTAGTTATCGAGTCAGCCAGCAGCAACCACATATGACGATGGCGCCCTCTTACGGATACATTCATAAACTAACAAGAACTGCAACTGAACGTACATACCAATTATTTTCGGTTTTCATTTAAGTTGGAGTACTCGAATGACTGAAATGCCATGAGCAATTTAATCGGCGTACCTACTATCACGTTCTATTCATTAGCTTAAGTATTGGCTAGTTAATCTAGGTGCGTCAACATTATTGTTCTGCTCAGCGACTAATGCTCCAGAAAAAAGCTCGCTGGTTGACAAAGATCTCACAGCACTACGCAATCCGTGTATAATTGCACAAATAACTCAATTCAACGTGGCCGAACACCGGAAATTTCTATGACTAGAACGATAACTACTTTTTTCAACAGCACTGTTCTTTTCAGCCTCTGTACTCCGATGGCGTAACGGTAACGCCTGATGCCCCGGTTTCGAACGGTTTCACGTCCGTCTCTCTGACTGACACAAATCTCACGTTCACCTGGCATCAGTTCGTGGACCCGTCTATACCTTCGTCGGCATCTACCGGAGCCGTCATTTCGAGGCACGAGTGGACACTGTTGGCCGAAATGGACGGAGGACGCACAGAATATATCTACCCATGGCGCTTGATTACACGCAACGACGCATATTGTGCAGGAGTCAACGATTTACCAAACAAGGTGAGAATGGTTCATTATTATTTACCACATTTATAAAGCGCCCTTTTCATACGCCAAAAGGTTGCTCAAAAGCGCCGTATATAGTCAATAAAATGTAAAACAAAACAAAACAAAACAAAACAAAACAAAACAAAACAAAACAAAACAAAACAAAACAAAACAAAACAAAACAAAACAAAACAAAACAAAACAAAACAAAACTAAACTAAACTAAACTAAACTAAACTAAACTAAACTAAACTAAACTAAACTAAACTAAACTAAACTAAACTAAACTAAACTAAACTAAACTAAACTAAACAAAACAACAAATGAGTTCATCATTGCTATTGTATATATATATATAGGCATAACTAACTAAATGTGTATGATTTGTTGCAGTTTATTTTGAACCATGTGATATTGCGTTCATATTGAGACGTACACTAAAAACAGTTCTTTTTTACCTGCAGTGGTTGTGTTCCTACACCATCCGCCTAGAGGCGCCACTAGAAACATCTAGTTGTCTCGTGCTGGCACTGAGGGCGTACAACAAAGTCAATTTGTACTCGACTATTTCCCGGCAACTGAAGGGATGTGACGTTAGCAGCAAAGTAACATTAACGGTGATAGACGCCGTATCGTCAAAGATGAATGGGCAAGTGCACTGTTATTTATAATAATTATTATATAATAAAATACTATTCTTATTAATAATATTATTTATACCGTGACCTGTGTTATGCCTGTTGGATTAAACACTCAATATGTGTCGACGATATTTTCAAACTAACACAACGCGATTAGTGTACACATTGTTATGTCAATTCATGTAAATGTATAATCAGAAGGCTATTCATAGCATTATGAGTAGCATTGTCATGTTTACTAATCGCAGTTAAACGAGTGACATCTTCTGTACGTCGAATGTGCATTTTCAATGCGCTAAGGTATTATACTTGTTTATGTTGTTATGGTGTATGTATCTAATGTATATGGACATTGTTTGACTGAAATAATTAATTAAAATAATTATTATAAAAACTTCTAAATTATAGACTCGAAGATAGTTTGATATTACAATGGCACCTTTTACGCCCATTTGTTATATACACGCGGTGTTACACACGCATTACAATCTGCGTTTTGTTATCCATCTACAGTAACGTATTGTTGAAGAAAAAATGGCGACAACCGGACAGAGAGTACACGCCGTCCGTGTCGACCTTGAGCGCCGTGTGGCCGGACCTGCGCCACGGCACGTACGCCTGGAAGGTCGTCTCCGACCACGCCATCCACAGGTTCGCCTTCGTCGAGCCACGGACTGCGCCAGACTACGGCGACTTCGACTGTTCCGCACCGGAAGTATTGGCCTGCGGAGAGACGCAGGTGAGAGTTGATGTTTGTTCAACATAGCTTACGTAATTAAAAAATTACATGGAAGCTAAACTATGTTTAATATAAGTTAACATGTATAATTATTTATATGTGCCTTTCTTTTTGATACATTACTTATATATGTATATATATATATATATATATATATATATATATATATATATATATATATATATATATATATATTAATAAATACACACACACACACACACACACACACACACACACACACACATATATATATATATATATATCTTTCTATTTGGAAGAACGCTATGTGATACCACCTTGTAATCGAGTCATGTATGTGTATATGTTGGTGGGAATATTAAGTGAGCATGACAATGCATTTTGTTTAAATGAATCGAAACGTGTCAATCAAATATAAACATTTGGAAGTATCGTTAACATTACATGGTAATAAGGTATCAGTTTACAAAACTACCTTTGTTGAATATAATGGCTTAAATTGCGAGGACTAAGATACGAAACAAAAGTAACGCCAGGCTTCGAAATTCATGGAAGGATTATTTTTGAGAGTAATGAGCGATATTTTAGTGTACAATGCATATTTAAACTGTTGTACAAATAACTTGAAACCGTGAACTCACCGTATGTTTTTTTCTTCGATTAATTATACGCTGTCAGTGATGAAAAAACCCAGGAAGATGCAAACTATTATAATGAGCGGGTTGTATTGGTTTTTACAGGACTATTTTATGAACGTCCACGATTTGACCCTGTGCGAAGGTCAGCGCTACTACATATGTATTTTGGTCAATGTCATGCATGTGTTGTTATTACAGGATAACTTTGTGAACGTCCATGGTTTGCCACTAAAAGAGGGTCAGCGCTACTACATATGTATCTTGGTCAATGTCATGCATGTGTTGTTATTACAGGATAACTTTGTGAACGTCCATGGTTTGCCACTAAAAGAGGGTCAGCGCTACTACATGTGTATCTTGGCCAACGCCACCGACCTCGAGTTTGAGAAGTTCACTCAACATTTGGAGCAGAACTCAGAGTGCAGCAACGGAATCGTAGTGGACACAACGCCGCCCACCGCTGGTCAAGTGTGGGTCGGCAGTCATCTGAAACACTGGCGCTATCAGGTACTTCGCCCAATGACATGAACTATGCTTATTTATACACGAGTATGAGAGGCTCCGTCCACTTGTAAAATGCATACACATGCAGGCTATTAATCAGCGACTAGTCGGTGATAGGCAGTCGGTGACAAACCCGTCGGTTGACAAAACGTCGATGGCGAATCACAATTATGGCCACAGTACAAGGAACGAATGGCTCTAATTGATAGACAGTTCGTGGAACGACAGTCAACGACATAATGTCGCCACATATATATTTGGTATAAGAAGAATCAGACACTCGGCATCACCATTTCACTTGCTATGATTGTTGTTCTTCTTCTCGTGACATCCGTCGTCAGATGTGACTCTATAGTTCCCGCTTCCGGCATCTTTTTCTTCCTCTTCTCTATCCTCATTTTTCTCTCACTAAGTTTTCCACCAACAGTCCAGTGCAATCTTGATCTCATTTAATTAAAAGATACGTATGAGAGTCCATTTGTACGGAATGGAAGTTTCCCGTCTTGTGATGACATGAAACAGCGTAATGGAGCGAATTGTTTCAGTCCCTCACCATGTCCGCATACTGCATACGCATATAAATGTACTAGCGTAACACTAATTATGATATTATATTTGTTGAAGTTAATATGTTGCATATCCTTCAGATTGACCGCTCACAACTTGACCTTTACTGGAGCTCGTTCGTTGATGTCGAAACTTCCGGGACGTCATCTCATCACTCGGGCATACTGAAGTATGAGTACGCTGTCGGTGAGTATTATGTGAACGAAGAGATAACAGTTGTAGCAAATCTTCTAAACGTTAATGTTGAAAAAATGTATGTAAGTTGTTGACGCCACAATGTGATAAGTTCACTGTTCGGACGTCTAATGATACTTGACAATAAACCGCTTAAATCTTAATCTGACGAATATCATACATTGAAGTATACAACGGAAAGTTTTAGTAAGTTTCATGTATTGTTGGTATTTGTATGGTTGGACAATATCATTGTCGTAGTGTTTCACTTCGTGAATCTCGGTGCTACAGTGTGTGTTATCTCCAGTACGTGAGCGTGTGACTGCAGGTACGTCCCCTGAAGGCGTGGACGTGCGCGACTATGTGGACGTCGGAGTGACCAACATGGCAGTGGCGACTGGACTGACACTACAGGAAGGACACACGTATTACGTCACGATCCGTGGTGAGAGATTGTTCACTAATACTTACGTTACAACTCAGAGGTCGGCACAGGGATGGGGGCTTGGAAAGGGCTGAGCCTCCAAAGTTGAGATACACTACTATTACTGAGGTTTGGCTGTA
>JAODUO010001834.1:40000-58759 GCA_025642075.2 Ridgeia piscesae
GTTCACGAAACGTCACTTGCGCACGTTATGTTTGTCTAGTGTGTTTATTATATAATAACGATGTTGTTCTGAAAAAAATGTCTCTGTTGAAATTGCTACTATTTTAGGACGACGTTATCCGCCCACTGGCTCAACTTCCACGACCCTGAGTCGGGCCTGTTGTACTTGGAGTGGCGGGCTGGGACGACGCCGGGACACGGTGACATCCTCGCTCCCACCAGACTGCACGTCACAGACAGGGTGACAACGACACTGACAGACCCACTGCCAGTCGGCAAGACTGTGTATGTGACACTGAAGGTGGTCAACAAAGCAGGTAACCTTTGTGTTATAGACATACGTCACTTTACAGTAGCGTCTACTATTAATATGTATCCACTCGCTTTATTCTGAGGTTTTATTTCGCTACACTCGCCCATTGGCGATCTATTTACAATAGCTAAGTTTAATAAATATCTCTGTCTCTCTTTCTCTAGCTCTCTCTCTATCTCGCCTCTCTCTCTCTCTCTCTCTCTCTCTTTCTCTATCTCTCTCTTCTTTCTCTTTCGCTCTCTCTTCTCTTCTCAGTCCAATGGAGTTGGGAAGCAGATAGAATGCTACGCCCTTCCCAAGATTTCGACGACGTAAGAAATGTAGTCCTACTAGAAGAACCGAATGATTTATCATAGATGCAAGCTTCAGCTGACAGCTTCCGTTTACTAATAACAATATATATATTTAAGAACCAAAAAGAACAATATCGTTTTCGGATCCGCGCAGGTTTGTCGTCGGAGGCGACATCTGACGGCTTCGTTGTTGACACGACTCCTCCCGTGACGTCATCGCAAATGGCTCTAGACAGTCGATTCGGAACGTTGAAAGCGAACTCACAGGTACGACCAGTCTCACTCACAGGTACGACCAGTCTCACTCACAGGTACGACCAGTCTCACTCACAGGTACGACCAGTCTCACTCACAGGTACGACCAGTCTCACTCACAGGTACGATCAGTCTCACTCACAGGTACGACCAGTCTCACTCACAGGTATGACCAATCTCACTCACAGGTACGACCAGTCTCACTCACAGGTACGACCAGTCTCATTCACAGGTACGACCAGTCTCACTCACAGGTACGACCAGTCTCATTCACAGGTACGACCAGTCTCACTCACAGGTACGACCAGTCTCACTCACAGGTACGACCAGTCTCACTCACAGGTACGACCAGTCTCACTCACAGGTACGACCAGTCTCACTCACAGGTACGACCAGTCTCACTCACAGGTACGATCAGTCTCACTCACAGGTACGACCAGTCTCACTCACAGGTACGACCAGTCTCACTCACAGGTACGACCAGTCTCACTCACAGGTACGACCAGTCTCACTCACAGGTACGACCAGTCTCACTCACAGGTACGACCAGTCTCACTCACAGGTACGACCAGTCTCACTCACAGGTACGACCAGTCTCACTCACAGGTACGACCAGTCTCACTCACAGGTACGACCAGTCTCACGTACAGGTACGACCAGTCTCACTCACAGGTACGACCAGTCTCACTCACAGGTACGACCAGTCTCACTCACAGGTACGACTCACAGGTACGACCAGTCTCACTCACAGGTACGACCAGTCTCACTCACAGGTACGACCAGTCTCACTCACAGGTACGACCAGTCTCACTCACAGGTACGATCAGTCTCACTCACAGGTACGACCAGTCTCACTCACAGGTACGACCAGTCTCACTCACAGGTACGACCAGTCTCACTCACAGGTACGACCAGTCTCACTCACAGGTACGACCAGTCTCACTCACAGGTACGACCAGTCTCAATCACAGGTACGACCAGTCTCACTCACAGGTACGACCAGCCTCACTCACAGGTACGACCAGTCTCACTCACAGGTACGACCAGTCTCACTCACAGGTACGACCAGTCTCACTCACAGGTACGACCAATCTCACTCACAGGTACGACCAATCTCATTCACAGGTACGACCAGTCTCATTCACAGGTACGACAACTCTCACTGATGGAACAATGGACGTATTCTATGTCCGTAAAATTGACTTAGTAATCACTACCTGAAATATGTATCATGTCGCATGCCCACTTAACGTGTATACAGTTTAGATGTACGATTTGAAATTGTTTATTAGGTCGACAACACATGATAACAAATACAAATTGTCTCGTCGTTTTGTTTTGTATCTAATAAGACGTATATAATTCAGGCACAGTTGAAGTTGCGATAAGTAATTGTCACATTATATATCATAAAAGTAGCATTATCGTGAAATCGATACTTCATTCTACGGCTGGTGTTTATTGAGGAACTAACTACACACTGACATTTCTCTAGGAATATTCACATTATATTAATTCATCATCATCACTGTTTTTATGTTGTTATCTATTCAGGTGTGGAAGTCGTCACTGAGTGTGCAGTGGAAGATGTCAGACCCCGAGAGTTCTGTCGTCGAGCAGTTTGTGTCTGTGACACGAGAGACCGATACACCACAACGGCCGGCCGCAAGGTGAGACCATCTGAGTTTTGTTGTGCCCGAGAGACTCAAACCCCACCGTGCCAGCCGTCGGTAAGATGACAGTGTTTCGACGACGAGACCGAACACCCAACGTCCCGGCCGTCGGTAAGAGACGTTTTCTGACGACGAGACCTACACCACAACGTCCCGGGCCCGTAAAGGAAAGATGACATTTGGTTTTGACGACGAGACTCGATATATCACAACGTGCCGGGCGTAAAAGAAGAGACCATTAGCTTTTGTGCGGGAAGAGAGACCGATAACCACAAAGTCCCGCCGTCAAGGTAAGACGACCATCTGCAGTTTGTGTCTGTGACGACGAGAGACTCGAAAACCACAAGGGCCAGCCGTCAAGGTAAGATGACATTTGTGTTTCTGACGACGAGACTCGATACACCACAACGTGCCGGCCGTCAAGGTAAGATGACATTTGTGTTTCTGACGACGAGACTCGATACACCACAACGTGCCGGCCGTAAAGGTAAATAAATTTTGTGTTTCACGACGAGACCGATACACCACAACGTGCGGGCCGTCAAGGTAAGATGACATTTGTGTTTCTGACGACGAGACTCGATATATCACAACGTGCCGGGCGTCAAAGTAAGACGACCATCTAGCAGTTTGCGTTTCTTACGATATTATCAATTCATACTTACTTTAAAACCAGTTGAACTATGCAATTATGCCCAGTGATGCGCGAAGTGCGCGATCGTGCTTTTCTATAACATATCGCGTACGCCAGAGAGAAGAATGTAACATATAGTGAGGGCTGACAAACTACTCGACTCCATGGACCCGGATATTGGATGTGTTTGATGGCACGGTTGTTGTAGTATTGCTTCAATATAGCCAACTCCTAATCAAGGTATAGTTTTAGCAGCATGTGTGCCCGTTTGTTATCGAAGGCAACTTTTGCCGGACGCATAAACACGGAGTAATCACGTATCATTACATAATTTACTATTTAGTAATTTAACAATGGTGACCACTGCGATCATGTCTATAAACGTCCAATTACAGTTGAACGGAGACGGGCAGGAGTACACGTTCAGCAACGTGAGTTTGGCGGACGGAGAGACTTACTACGCCAAGGTGATCGCCTGCAATGGCGCCAGACTCTGTACAACGTCCGTCAGTGAAGGCATCCTGGTAGGGAAATGTTCAGTATGTTTCTGCCTATATCTCCCCGTCTATCTGTTTATTTCCGTCCGTCCGTCCGTCCGTCCGTCCGTCCGTCCGTCCGTGTCCGTCCGTCCGTGTCCGTCCGTCCGTCCGTCCGTCCGTCCGTCCGTCCGTCCGTGTCCGTCCGTCCGTCCGTCCGTCCGTCCGTCCGTCCGTCCGTCCGCCCGTCTCCGTCCGTCCGGTCCGCCCGCCCGCCCGTCCGCCCGCCCGTCCGTCCGTCCGTGCCCGCCCCGCCCGCCCGTCCGCCCGCCCGCCCGTCCGTGTCCGCCCGCCCGTCCGCCCGCCCGCCCGCCCGCCCGCCCGCCCGCCCGCCCGCCCGTCCGTCCGTCCCTCCGTCCGTCCGTCCCGTCCGTCCGTCCGCCCTCCGCCCGCCCGCCCGCCCGTCCGCCCGCCCGCCGCCCGTCCCCCGCCCAACTTTCTTCCGTGCCCGTCCGCCCGCCCGTGGTCCGCCCGCCCGCCCGCCCGTCCGTCCGTCCGTCGCCCGGTCCTTTTCCCCGCCGCCCGCCCCGTCCGCCCGCCCGCCCGCCCGCCCGCCCTCCGTCCGCCGTCCGCCCGCCCCGCCCGCCCGCCCGCCCGCCCGCCCGTCCGCCCGTCCGCCCGTCCGTCGCCCGTCCGTCGCCCGGCCCGCCCGTCCGTCCGCCCGCCCGCCCGCCCGTCCGTGCCTTTCCCCCTGTCCGTCTTTCTGAACATGTTAAATCACATAGCAGAGTTGGCTAATTAGCAAATTAACTTTTATAAATTATTATTTGGGGTTCAACAAACTCCGTAGATCCAGACGCACTGATGTTTTGTTTTTTCTTAATTAACACCTCAGGAAAATTTTTTAAAAATTTTAATATAATATATTTTAAAATATATATATATATTATTTAAAAGGGTAGTCCTGCCCCCGCCCAGATCAGGAAAAAGTCCTCGTGGTTTTCGAACAGATTGCGGCACGGCCAGTGAAGGACCCTTTGCCGTCGAGACGGAGCACAGAGCGACACTGACGAGACACCGAGCTGGCTGGATGACGTATGACGACTGCACAATACGACTCGCGTGGCTCGGCTTCTCCGACGCACACTGCCCTGTCACCACCTACCACCTGACCGTCGGACGGACGTTTGGCTCTTCTGATCTCTTGGTCTGTACTCAGTGTTTCGCGCCGAACATTGCCATGTTGTTGTAAACGTGGGAATCCATCAAACTGTAGAAGATACCTTCGGCTATATCGATATTTTGTCCAATTTCACTTGTTGAAATCTGTAATGTCGCGATAATAGAGAAGACCTGTCAACATGTAGAGTGCGTGCGATTCGCGAAATATGTAATTTGGAAAACCCACGCTATATTATTATTTAACTGGCTTAATGCTTTTATCAATAAATGGAAAAAACCCAATTCATCTAGTAAAAAAAGTGGTTTATGTCGTACGTTCCATAAATGCTATTAGACTAGATATAAGTTATTCCCTTGGAAGATACTATATTAACGTTTTCTTTGGAGCTGTTTATGTTGATGAGAAGTAATGATTTGTTCGCTAATGTCGATGTTGGTATCGTCACATAAAATTACCCTAAATATTCCTCTGGTTGACCTCTTACAGCCGGCAGACAAGCCTCTTGCGGTTGCACACACCAAGGACGACCCACACAGAGACGAAGGCTTCGTTCAGAAACAGGAATTTTCTACCACGTCCAGCATTCTGCCAAACCAGCAAATATTCATATCAATGTGGGCTGAGAACAAGGTGATTAATGTCATGTAATTATAACTATGTAACATAACGACCTTTTACATTGCGTTCACCAATACACATGAATTAGCGATGGCGCGTCCCCATAGGACCAGAGACGCAGAGTGTGTGTCGGTGTAGTGTTTATTGTGATATATTCGAGACTAGTTGGACACTAGACTGTTTATAACGTTCCATGAACACCGACAATATTTTTTTTCGGCAACTGTTTACAATTGACTATTAGTTACTTATGATTACTGAACTAAGTTATACTTTGTTTCTAAGTTACATTCAGCTGTACCTCTGAATACACATCAATGAGATTTCACCGACAGGTGGGTCTCGTGAGCGATCAACAAGTCTCTGTCTGACTCAGGAGGGTCTCGTGAGCAGTCGTTATGTCTATGCCTGTCTCAGGTGGGTCTCTCGAACTATCATCAAGTCTCTGTCTGTCTCAGGTCGACTTCGTGAGCTATCATCAAGTCTCTGTCTATGACTTTGAGCTATCCAAACTTGTCTTTCATCGACTTGGAGCATTTCAAACTTGTTGTTCAGGTGGGGCTTGAGCAGTGTCCCACGGCACCTTCACGGCCGTGCCGTCCCTTGGGGGGTCGCCTTTGGTCGGGTGTGCCCCCTCACCCCAGGGGGAAATTGCACCTGGGAGGAAAATCACCCTCAATTTGTCCCTAATAATGATGGGGTATATATACACGTGCATAAAACTCAACAATGGGCTTAAATCAAAAAAACAACAATTATTAGCCAAAACATAATTATATATGGTCAAAGGTAGTTTTACAAAAGTTACTTAAAGAATAGCAAATTAAAAAAAAAAAATCAGCCCCTAGGCAGGGGGCGTTGCTAAATAGTGGAAAATATTATTGGCAAATTAAACGACAATGATTACACCAAATACATAACTAGATACGGTAAATAGTACAACGACAATTTGACATCAGTTTCGCTAATTAAAACTGCGATACGCCTCAATATGCCACTACATATTGTTTTTTTTAAAATTTTTTTTTAAATAAATATTATTATATATATATATATATATATTTATATATATATATACGTAAATAAAAATACGTTTTTCATTGTAATATATAATAATTATTCGTTTAAGAATTTTAAAATTAAGTATTAAGACAAAGGTGTAATTTAAAAAAAATTAAAAAATTTACTTTATAGACAAACCAGGCTTCCGGCGTCTATCCGTTTACGATATCGAGAATTACTCTGTCGATCCGGACACGAATATATTGGACGTCGACTTCACTCGATCGCAGTGCGCCATTGCTGCCACCTGGCGGACAACTGACACGTCGGGCAAAGCTCCTGAGAGATGCGAGTGGAGTGTGGGTGAGCAGGGACAGGCGATGGGCGGGGGTCTCCTCGATGTGCTCAAGGAACCGTTGTGGAGAGAAACAGGACAACGCAATATGGCAATATACACAATAGGCAGCTCCAAGAACCCGGGTAAGTTGCGAATGTGTGTGGGTGTATGTGAATTTGCGATCGTGCGTGCGTGCGTGCGTGCGTGCGTGCGTGCGTGCGTGCGTGCGTGCGTAAATGTGGATGGTTGTGGGTTTCAGGGTATGTGTGTTTAAGCGTGCGTGATTACATTTGTGTACAGCATTTCACAGTGAATATTTGTGTTTTCTTCCCGTTGTTCTTCTTTCATAAACAGATAACAGTCATATTTGACCATTTATCACAATTACGATGGATCTACGATAAGACGGCATCGGCATTGAACATAATAAGACAGTGTTATTGTTTAGTGTTAACGATAAAATGTTACCAATAAATAAATAAACAAATACGTATATCTAGAAATGTTTCTCTCGTAGACGCGATTCTTGAGCCCCACAAGCGCTACAAGGTGTACGTGCGAGTGTGGTACGACGCCAACTCGTACGCCGTGTACACTACCGACGGCGTACAGACCGACAAGACACCACCAGAGCTGTCTCGGGCTAACAAGGTGACGGAGTTACGTAGCGGCACGAAACATGGTGACGTAGACTTCATCACGTCAACGTCAAACGTGACGCTGTCATGGCAAGGCGTCTTCAGGGATTCTCACGCTGGACTTGCACGTTACGTAGCGTCCGTCAGTAAGACCCTCGGTGGCCGGGACTTGGCCGAGGAAACGTTGACGTCGAACGTCACACAGACTTGTTTACATGGACTTACGATGGACTCAAGCGATAAGTACTTTAGTACGGTGGTCGCTTTCAATGCAGCTGGTCTTTCCAAGGCGGCGTATTCTGATGGATTCAAGGTATGTTTTCTAGACGCGATTAATACCGAATCACAGATTTGTCAGAAGCCATGTGGAATCTGGTTAAACTGAAACTATTGGCATAAATACTGTATTGCGTTACTAATTGCGAAAGGCATTAATGTGTCTCCAAATAATAGGTCAAGTTTAAATAAACACGTCCTCCATATGAAATAATAAAACATTTGTGAAATACAACTTATTAATTCATCGTCTGTGATTTTGTAAAATTCGATACATTTTCTCACAAAGTCCACAGTCTGAATACACACACCCACAAATCACTCGAATGTAGACAACCAGAACCCAGTTAACAATTGACAAACACAGGTGGACACAACACCACCAGTGACCGGCCATGTTTGGGACGGCCGCGGTCTCGCTGACCACGACTACAGCTCCGACAACCGGACAGTGTCGGCGTGGTGGCGTGGCTTCAGTGACGACGAGTCGTACATTGACCACTACGACTGGTGCGTTGGAACTGCTCCAGGGAAACAGGACGTTGTCACGTGTCGGGATGTCGGCCTGCACACGAGAAGTACCGCTGAACTCTCGTCTACTAAGTCGTCAGGTGTGACGTCGATAAGTTGGCTTATACATTTTTGGGATTATCTGTGGTTTATTTTTAAATTAAGACAAAAATGTATGAGTTTCATAGTAATTTCAAATCAAGTAGCAGAATCAGAATGTTAGCTAATGTCTATACCACAAACAATGGTACTGTTTGTTTTAAAGTAGCAAGGCACTAGCGTTTTCTACGTGCCTTACTATATGTGTGGGTTGACATATTTACTATACGGTTGAGTTGATCAAAATTATGCTGTATATGTTATATAAAGGCATGCGTTGACTCTAGGTACGAAACTGTACTCCACGGTTTACGCGATCAACGGCGCTGGACTAAAATCAGCCGGAGTCTCTTCAGACGGAGTTGTCATTGACTCTACGCCGCCCAGCCCTGTTCATAGATTCCTCTTGGGAAACAACCTCATAAAGAACCCGTCCTTCGAAGAGGACAGTCTCCAAACTGTCGTCAGGAAGATTGTTCCGAAGGAGTGGAGAGGGTTGGGGACAGTTTATCTGACGTCAAGTAGTCACGGGACATCTGCCCCTGAAGGACGCCAGTTTGTCGATATTGTCAGCGGCCACGTGAAACAGACGTTTGCGACGGTGACGAAGGCGAAGTATCGTGTGTCATTCCACGTGCACACTCCGGACACCGGTCGCTTTCACTCCCAGCAACTTGGCTTCGTGCGACTTCCGGGATTTCACTCGGCTTTTGTTGTCCAGCAGAAAGTGGCGGCGTCTAGCGAGTGGCAGAAACACGTATATTATTTCATAGCCAATGATTCGTCGTCGGCAATTGTCGTCGGCGCCGTTGGCCACAAGACTGGTTTCCTGCTGGACAATGTTGTTGTCCAAGAAGTCGGTCTTGGTCATCGCAGTCCGTCTACTGACCCGAGAGATCCGGCCAGTTCTCATGTCCAGCCGATGCACGTGCACGTGACGACGAGGGGCAGCTACACGGCCGTGACCGCGGCGTGGGACGTCGAGGACCCGGAGAGTCCCGTGACCGGCCACTCCTGGGCCATCGGAACAGTGCGGGGTGAGTCATGTAGATGGCTTTGTAACAAGACTGCGATGCTGTTTTACTGAATACAATTATAGTGAAAGCAACATTTCGTTCAGCGGTATGCTTGAGTATGAAATACATGTACCGGTTGCGCTGGTACAGGAATTTTAATGTCTCCTACACATCAGTATATATAAATGCCTTGGGAAACCCAACATTTAAAATAGAATCATTACTGTAGCGTACACACGTGTCGTACATGTTATTTATGTACGGCCACATATGAATTGCGCACAAGGCGACCTGTCGTTATGTTGCAGGCGGTGTTCAACTACAGAACTTCCGGTCTCTCGGTCGGCAAAGTCACGCACGCGCAGACGCACTCCTATTGCAGCATGGGACAGAAGTGCACGTGACCGTGGTGGCTGAGAACGCAGCCGGATTGACGACGGCCATCTACTCTGACCCACGGACAGTTGACGTCACGCCGCCTCAACTCTGCTGTTTGATCGTGAGTGACTATCAACAATTCATTGAATGGAACACAAGCAAATTAATTGACAGTACATGTATGTTTGCTAAGACATGATGGCAACACTACGAATATACAACTTGCATATACGTCATACTTTGTTGAAACGTAACATTGCAAAGGCAACTTTTACACATTCATAAACAAAATCGTTGCGTCAACCTGCAAACAACTTAATGAGATAATCAGGAGAGCAGTCGCAAACAAGAAAAAACAGCTAAATGATCAATTGCACAAATCATAATAACGTTGCAAATGTTAGCATTTTGAATATGCTTTACAATGTAACTACTAAAGACATTATTAGGATTGGCGTGCATATACTGTTTAGCTATATGTCGCTATGGCTGCCAACTTCACTGCTACATGTAGAGAACAGAGTTTGGTGGCAAACTATTAAAAGACCATCACAGTAGCCAGGGAGTAGGACACGTGTGTGTTACTTGTAGGACGGCGACAGTGGAGAAGACGTGTCCTATCAGACGTCACGCACTCTGGAGATTAAGTGGTCCGTGAAAGACCCAGAAAGTGGTGTCAAGTACTGTGAGTGGGCCGTAGGTGAGAACGTAACCGACGGTGGCGTAGTGTTTGAAGCAACGTATCATAAGTCAATCGAGGTATTCCAGGTTACAATAAATCTTCTTGCCGTGGGCAAATCGTTCAGCCCTGTTGTCCCACTTCGCGCAACCGTTCGAATGACGAGAAGTTGAGATGGCGTGAAGTATATCGCGTTTTGAACAGTCCAATGGATTGGATATCGAGATAGAACTCTCCATTATTTGTTGCGGCTCTTATCGATATATACCACATAAGTTATGGAGCGGCCATATGGCGAGTCTCTATGCCGTATATAAATGCGTCGCAACACTTCTTAACTGTTCGCAGGGCAACGTATTTGTGTTAATACATCAACGCTATGGATGGTTTATTTTTTGGTGGAGAGAATAATACCACTTCTAGTGTGAAGGTTGTTGCCACTGGCTCATCCCCAACGATGTGTCTTATCCCCTCTTTTATTAATCACAAATGACTGCAGGAGCATCCGTTCGAATAGGTATTTTATTAAATTCTCAGATGATATAGCTTTACTCAGTCTCTTGTCTAACGATGAAGTTGCCCATGGTCCTGCGTTAAACGACTTTGTTGCATGGTGTGATAGATTGTATTTGTGCCTGAACTCAACAAAAACCAAAGACATGCATTGCTATTAGAAAATACTCGCCACCCCAGTCTGATACTGTCATACACGATAACAAGGTAGAGGTAGTTGACGAGTATAAATACCTCGGCACAACAATTGACAATATGTTGAAGTGGGATCGCCACTGCAGTGTCACATATAAGAAATGTCAGCAGCGTCTTTATTGCCTCAGAAAACTTCGCTCTGACAACACCATTTTGTCCACGTTTTATAAATCTTGTATACAGAGTGTTTTGACATAATTTTAAATTATATTATAGATTAGTCTTGTATTTTATTATGATTAATGCTTACATACTGTTTTAAGAATGGATTTTTCTGTATTTGTATTTCTCTATTCCGGTTTTGTTTTATGACGAACGCTGCAAATGAATTATCCGGTCCGGGACATTAACGTTTTATTGTACTGAATACTTTATATATATATCATGCAATAATGTGTGCATTTATAAAGTTCACCTACTACAATTGATCCGATATGTCATACTACATTTTGTTTAGTCATAATATATTTGAATCATTGTTGTAGTGCAAGAACACCATGTTATGATGTGATACTCGTAATAGCGGTATTTCTCTACTCACAGTTCGAATATATGTTAAAAATAAAGCCTCATGACCAACATATTATTACGTTATTTATTGACTTTGGACTCTACAGGCAAGAGCCCCGGCTCTCAGGAGGTTCAGCCGTTCATGAGGACGACTTCGCTGTCGACGGCGTCAGTCGCCCTGGACGCCTCGGTCAGTCACGGCGAGACCGTCTTCAGCGTCGTCCGCTGCTTCAACTACGCCGGCCTCCAGTCTACACTCGTCTCCAGCGGCGTTGTCATGGTGACTGAATCGCCTGATGTATCCATGGCAACGCTGAATGTCATCACGAGTTCTGTGTCGTACTTTCCGACACGTGACAGTCACCAATCGGACAGAGAGCGTCTGTTCTTCGGCTGGGAGGGAGTCAGGGACAAGTCCGGCATAGCGGGCTACGAGGTGGGTTTAAACGTCACGCTGGTCAGAAGACGATTGTTTGGGTGTGTATGCGGGATAATAATTATATTGATTAGAAAATAAATATAATAAATATAGTGGTTTGAATTCTTTTTCTATAGTTGAACAAAAACTAGACTACCGTGCATTCACAATCTTAATTAATATAATTATAATCACCTGCTGGATAAAACAAGTAGCATTTTCTTATTAAAATTACAATAATTAATAATAATTATGTAACTATAATTTAATTTAAGTACTAGAATATTGGCGTACCAAGTAACACCATCAGATATATATATTAATAAATAAATTAAGTAATTTAAGAACAAACTCTGCTGTCTAATCCCACTCTGACGTCATATGGTCAGTGTCAGTTACATTAATTGAACAAATAATAAATAATTTCAATCGTAATCTAATATACTAACTATAACTAATAACAGTATATACTGTGGTATAAGTTTATAACACTTTGGTAAGAGCGACAAATGAAATCGTCTCGTTTGAAGGTGAGCATCAGACGAGCGACCGCCCGGTCTGTTCTGTCGTGGAGAAGGTTGACGTCTGCGAACCAACTGTTCGTCGAACTACAAGACCTCGGTCTGGAGTCGTACACCACCTACACACTGATGATGCGGGCGACCAATCACGCGGGCAGGAGGAGTGACGTCATCAGCAGGAACTTCACCATCGAGACGGACACTCCACAGATCAAAAGTGAGTGATGAGATTCTCCTACAACCCGTGCTCTTATTCACTGATAATACTGTACAAATGATTAGGTGTTGTAAATATTTACCGAAGATATCGGCATGTGAGATTCCTACAAAACTTAGTAGTACTACGTCGTACTAAATAAGGCACCCTGCTCATAGTGTCATTCAATTTACAATGGGCATATTTTTTACTACAGAAGTGATAGCAGTTATGAAATGGCAATACTGTTCCTTGAGTCCAGCATCAAAGAAGAGTTAGTGTCACATTGTTCCTATCTAGGTCAAATTGCGTTTCACCTCATAGGGTAATGCGTTTCATGGGTGTCATATATCATTTACCCGACGGCCACTCCTTCTGTGGTTGAGCTGGCATCAGTTTAACTATTGGTTATTCAAAGTGACGACGTATTCTAATCGTTATTGTTCTCCTGGATCCTCGCGTCTTGTGTATACGAACAAACACGTACACACACACACACACACACACACACACACACACACACACACACACACACACACACACACACACACACATATATATATAAATATATATATATATATATATATATATATATATATATATATATATATATATATATATAATATAATATGCGTGTGCGTGTGCGTGTGCGTGTGCGTGTGCGTGTGCGTGTGCGTGTGCGTGTGCGTGTGCGTGTGCGTGTGCGTGTGCGTGTGCGTGTGCGTGTGCGTGTGCGTGTGCGTGTGCGTGTGCGTGTGCGTGTGCGTGTGCGTGTGCGTGTGCGTGTGCGTGTGCGTGTGCGTGAGCGTGTGCGTGTATCGTGTATCGTGTATCGTGTATCGTGTATCGTGTATCGTGTATCGTGTATGTACGTACATATACACTACAACACACGAATCAACATTCACACACACGCACGCACGCACACACGCACGCACGCACGCACACACGCACGCACGCACGCACGCACACACACACACACTTTCCATATGGGGAGTACTTGCATTTGTAAAACATATAGGAATGTTTTAGTAATTGGTACTGGTGCATCTTGTTTCACAGATGCATCAATTTCAAGCCATTGGCCGAAACATTGGATACTCAACTTGGACTGGACAGGCGTGTTTCTCAGCAATTCTTCTCTCTTCTATGAAGTCAACATAGGTAATACATCAGTTAGTTATGTTTTGTAATGTAATGTCATAGGACATTTAAAATATGCTGGCGTATAGAAAACAAATACTAAATGTCATCAGCTATTTTGTAATATATATATATATATATATATATATATATATATATATATATATATATATATACAAGTAAAATATTGATGATAACGATTTGTAACAATTAAAGGAGTATGAGAAATCCGTTTTATAAATGCAATATATTAAAGGAAGTTTTCCTCTTAATATTGTTATAACAAATACTTCACTGTTCGGTGTAATTTAAGCACACATTCATCACGTCATAACCTATATTAGATCTCTATAAATGTTGTTTGTTTTATGTTTCAGGGACAACACGAGGTGGGATAGATGTACTGACCGGCCTGGAGACAGAAAAGACAACACTGAGGATCACTGGAGTGGACCACACGAAACACCACTACGTGACGCTGGCCGCGGTCAATAAAGCCGGCCTCTATACAACCAGCACTTACATCGTGACTTACAACCCGCCGTCAGGCACGGTGTGACGTCATCACAAGAGCACAACCACGTGACGTTGACGCAGTTAACACAGCCGACTCTGTGGACGCAGCACTTATATCGTGACTTACAACCCGCCGTCAGGAACTGTGTGACGTCATCACAGGAGCACAACCACGTGACGTTGACGCAGTTAACACAGCCGACTCTGTGGACGCAGCACTTATATCGTGACTTACAACCTGCCGTCAGGAACTGTGTGACGTCATCACAGGAGCACAACCACGTGACGTTGACGCAGTTAACACAGCCGACTCTGTGGACGCAGCACTTATATCGTGACTTACAACCTGCCGTCAGGAACTGTGTGACGTCATCACAAGAGCACAACCACGTGACGTTGACGCAGTTAACACAGCCGACTCTGTGGACGCAGCACTTACATCGTGACTTACAACCTGCCGTCAGACACGGTGTGACGTCATCACAGGAGCACAACCATGTGACGTTGACGCAGTTAACACAGCCGACTCTGTGGACGCAGCACTTACATCGTGACTTACAACCCGCCGTCAGACACGGTGTGACGTCATCACAGGAGCACAACCATGTGACGTTGACGCAGTTAACACAGCCGACTCTGTGGACGCAGCACTTACATCGTGACTTACAACCCGCCGTCAGGAACTGTGTGACGTCATCACAGGAGCACAACCACGTGACGTTGACGCAGTTAACACAGCCGACTCTGTGGACGCAGCACTTATATCGTGACTTACAACCTGCCGTCAGGAACTGTGTGACGTCATCACAAGAGCACAACCACGTGACGTTGACGCAGTTAACACAGCCGACTCTGTGGACGCAGCACTTACATCGTGACTTACAACCTGCCGTCAGGAACTGTGTGACGTCATCACAAGAGCACAACCACGTGACGTTGACGCAGTTAACACAGCCGACTCTGTGGACGCAGCACTTATATCGTGACTTACAACCTGCCGTCAGGAACTGTGTGACGTCATCACAAGAGCACAACCACGTGACGTTGACGCAGTTAACACAGCCGACTCTGTGGACGCAGCACTTACATCGTGACTTACAACCCGCCGTCAGGAACTGTGTGACGTCATCACAAGAGCACAACCACGTGACGTTGACGCAGTTAACACAGCCGACTCTGTGGACGCAGCACTTATATCGTGACTTACAACCTGCCGTCAGGAACTGTGTGACGTCATCACAAGAGCACAACCACGTGACGTTGACGCAGTTAACACAGCCGACTCTGTGGACGCAGCACTTACATCGTGACTTACAACCTGCCGTCAGGAACTGTGTGACGTCATGACAGGTACAACAATATGTGACGTTGACCGCAGTCACCAAAGCGGAGTCTGTAGAAACAGCACTTTTGTCGTGACTTACAACCAGCCACCAGGCACGATGTGACGTCATCACAGGAGTGACACGCACCCACGGGACTTGGGTGGATTTTAGGGGACAGCAATAAGAACATTAGTGTGCCATTAGTATGTATGGTTTCACCTTTATAAAAACACGATTTGATTATGTTATCATACTTATGACACGCAATACTGTATACTGTCAGAAATATGCACTCTATTTTGTGTTTCGCAATTATCTATTTCAGGTTTAACGTATTCTTTAAAGATAAATGATATTTGTAATGTTTCAAATATATAGAAATTCGTCTGATTTGCAAACGATACCAATACGTTTCTACGGCAACAATGATATAGGTAGAGTGATATAATTATTACATATGTATGTTGTGCAATAAACAGGATCAACCTCTAAATATATGGAAAACAAACTATATAGTATTTGGTAACCGTATTACAACTCTCAAAGACTTGTGCCATATCGTACAGAACCATTTTTGTCTCTAACAAACGTAGAGTGTTCTTTTAAATAGAATTGTTATCTTTCTTCCATGTATTATGTATACTATTGAATTTATATTATGTGTTGCATTAATGGATGGGGAAGTATGCATGGCACTATCTTAAATTGCTTGTTACTGTTACAAATGTACGTGAAGCGTTGAATTTGTAGAGCTACGAAATTGGACCAAACGTCTGTATTCTCTGAGTGTCTAAAATGTGTAACACTATGGAATTTCGTAGATAATTCGGTAAGATTGACTAAACATTTAATTGCTAAAAGGTCATTGGTAACAGTTTGTTTACCTTACACATATGTATGTTATCTATTGAAAACAAAACATACACGTACATAACATACATATATATCGTTACTTGTAAAACTTGTTCAATTTACAATGAATATAATAACAAACAAAATTAAAATACGCAACATGCAGCAGTAAAAAGATGATATATATATATATATATATATATATATATATATATATATATATATATTGACTTCTTAATTAGATCTATGTTTGAATTTTCGACATACAAGTACATTGTAATTTGTCATGTCATTTTGTTATTGTAGTAGTTGTTATTGTAGTAGTTGTAGAGGTTGTTGTTATTGTTATTGTTATGCATAAAAAACTTGCACATGAAATAAATGTAATCAAGTCACGTGATACATGTCTTGTTGCTAAAATAAATGATCAGATATACTATTTACCATTTATCTGGTGATTTCGCTATATAGTTCATTCGTAATTAAGTTATCAATTAAAATTGCATTGAAGTATATAATCAATTAAGTATGATCTCTTGCACGCATTCAATGGTAAATGCTTATGCAATGTCGCATTGCAATTGTATTTGATGACATCATAATAATACGCCCACTACTCAGACCGAACTTTAAATAAAAAAAAATTAAATAAGGATACACTTTTTATCATATAATACTTTATATTAACCTGTTCAAAATGAAATGTTATACTGAAACATGTCACACGTAGTTAGTTTTCAATAGCATGTTGTTGTTCTACTTTTTTATTTTGCATATATATATTTTATAACTTAGTTTCGTTACCAAAGGGATGCATACTATAATAACATTAATTATTAGTATACACGTTAACCTATGAATTACTCCAAACCATTGATGCTGTCTGGCGGCTTCGAACAGTGTCACTATATAAGAGTTACATAAGCGAAGCATATGAGTCACCAGGTTATCTTTTCAGCGAAGTTACGCAGCCTACAGACTTAGTTTAGCGGTTGCATTAGTCATGAAAAGTCGTTGCATCATTTACGTCACATGTTACACAGACTACACACTGACAACCGGTCAATAAATGGGGACAATTCTATGAATATATCCTCGACCAATAATGTCAGCTTAGACTTGTCTGCTGGGTTTCCCCAAGCCAATAAGAGATCGCGACTAACATGCGTCTATATTACTAACGAGAAATGTCCTTCTTACGCGTCCATAGTGAACGTATGAAGAGAGGCCAAGTGGACCCAACTGGTTTACACAATGATATTAATTCATTATTACAAAGTTAAGACGATACAATCTCTATTGAATTGTAATAGAATGGGTATCCTAATAACCACACCCCCGCTATCAAAAAATAAAACGTAGGCCCTATAGTTTTTTTGTAATTTCATTTATTATTTCATTACAATTGTTTCGACACATTCACAAATATCATATGTGACGATAGAAATAAATGTTATGACGTCAGTACATTTATTGATATGTGGAGAACACCAACGCTCCTGGTTTTAACATATGATCGTCTTTGTTTTGTACTGACAATTGAATTGAGATATATTATATGTATGTACTCATCATGAATGGCTGTATATAGTTAAAACAAAAATGACTTACATGTATACAATCTGATCGCACTGCAACAACCAAAACGAATATTTCAGTAAGTCCTGTGGAGAGTGACAGCGTAGATGTGATGGTGCTAAAACACTCAAGCCCCAGCGTAGTCTCCAACAACAATCCCACACCTGCCCCCTAAGCCCGTTCTGTTTTCAGTAAATGGCTTATGCTATGGCTAGTGCAACATGTTGTCGATGAATTGCGTTACGACAGTCTTGGAGAAGGATTAGTTTATCATGGCGCAACTGTATGTCTGTGAGTGAGTGAGTGAGTGAGTGAGTGTGTGTGTGTGTGTGTGTGTGTGTGTGTGTGTGTGTGTGTGTGTGTGTGCGTGTGCGTGTGCGTGTGTGCGTGTGCGTGTGCGTGCGTGTCGTGTGCGTGTGCGTGTGCGTGTGCGTGTGCGTGTGCGTGTGCGTGTGCGTGTGCGTGTGCGTGTGCGTGTGCGTGTGCGTGTGCGTGTGCGTGTGCGTGTGCGTGTGCGTGTGCGTGTGCGTGTGCGTGTGCGTGTGCGTGTGCGTGTGCGTGTGCGTGCGCGTGCGCGTGCGCGGGGCGTGCGCGTGCGCGTGGGGCGGGGGGC
>JAODUO010001835.1:12500-27500 GCA_025642075.2 Ridgeia piscesae
GTAAATGTACATTAATGTAGACTTTATGCTTTTATATTGAGGGACATGTTATACGATATCAATATTTAATTATGTGTGAAGATGCAGCAGTATCGTGTGATACATACGGCGAGCTGTAGATGATTTTAAATATCCTCTCCGGCATCGAGCCAGCACACATGTCGTCGAATGTACATTAATGTACATATTATGCCTTCACATTGACGGACATGTCAGACTGTATCCATGTTTAGCTATGTGTGAGGTTTCGGAGCCATGCGAATTCAACAGCTGATTGTAGGATGATTTAAACAAGCGTTTCGCAAAATGTTCCGCAAAACCGTGCCGCATTTTACACACGTCAAGAATACGTAAAAGACGGCACAAAGACCCTAGTTGCGCTAGAGCGCCCTCGGTCGGATTAGTTAGTGTGGTACCTCGTTAGCATTCACATGACGAAGTGAGACCCAATGAAATAGTATTCCACGTGATGCAAGTATTGAAACAATGCACTGGAATATGTGTTTTTACACGATATTGATCGTAGGATATGTCTGTCCATGATAATGTATAATCATGGCTAAACTAGTCTGCCTTCTAGTATGATAAACTGAGGTCAGATAAAATGACGCGTCATTGTGTTTAGTGAACGTGGCAAACCGTGTAAAGGCGGGTTTACACTATGCAACGCTGCTGCTTGCAACGTGAGTCACCGTTGCTTGCAACACCGTTGCAGCTAGATCGCCTTGTGTAATCATAAAATCGCAAGCAGTGGCGTCTCATGAGACCGCTGCTTGCAACGGTCTCACGGATAGGGAAGGTTCTATTCCGTGCAACATTGTCTCTTGGTTGCATAGAATTTGTCCAATCATAGGCAGTGACCGCGAGTGACGTATAACTTTCGAAAGCATTGCAGCGAGTTGTTGCCCGGCAGTTTTATTAGACAATTTGTTTATTTTATAAATTCTACGAACAACGCCATTTGTTATTTTATACATATGTGAGGAGTACCATCATTGCGGGTCATGGCACCGTTATCGCAGGGAAAAATCGATACGTATTTGAAGGTAGGTATTGCTGATAATATTCGAAGCGGCGCTTACTTGTTTTATCGCCCATATCAACAATGTTACGCCAATACTTATCATGTAGTGCTTTATAGGGCGAGTGTATTTTTCTTATAAATATAAT
Organism: Ridgeia piscesae; assembly: GCA_025642075.2. Taxonomy (NCBI): domain Eukaryota; kingdom Metazoa; phylum Annelida; class Polychaeta; order Sabellida; family Siboglinidae; genus Ridgeia; species Ridgeia piscesae. The sequence continues at coordinate 13,671 of JAODUO010001835.1, forward strand.
GATTATATAATGGGATCAGCAATACTGATGTGATCACATAAAATAGCTCTATTAATTTCTAAATGGTGTGTATTACAAAGAGTTTTATACTACCACATTTTTTCCCATTATAATTTGTCATAGAGATAAATTAATTCCTTTTGTGCCCCAAAGAATCCCTTTTAAAAATGTAGTATACACAATTGTAACTAATCATATTAATATATGTAGTTAATGCGCCTAAATTTCATTACAAAAAGTGTTTTATTAATCACTTAATTTTAAAACCCAGATAACATATCAAAACAAATTACTCCATATACGTTTCTAGTTTGTGCTCCACATACACTATCAGTATACTATAAATAATTGGTAAGCCAATATAAACTGTACATTCTACGCAAACACTAACATAAAATATTTGATATTTTCAAAACAAAATATCTGAGTAATACAAATTAATATTAATTAAACACGTAATGTTGTAACAGTGACATGTCTGTTCATGTGCCAGTATTTAATCCTCACGCAATGTAAAGTTATGAACTAATTATGTTTTTAAATTTGTTGTTGCAGTTAATGGAGTTACAGAAAGCAAGATACATATGCAGGCAATGATGTGTGCAGACTGAAACGAATGACGGACAGTAATTATGGATTACTCTATAATATTATGACCTGCATCAGCTTCACGTAAAAGCGTTGGTGTGACAAGTTGCCTTCTCCACATATGGACAGGTTTCCTTGTTTCAGTGGCATCTCATCTTACAAGTCAAGTTATATAATACCATTTGATGCACATAAAGTGTATTATGAATATCAGTATAGCACATCATTTCCAGCCTACTGAACAATATTTTTAATTTAGCATGATTTATGCTAATATACGCTCTCATTGGTAATGTATTTTTCACAATATAGTGATAGTGGACTAATAATTTCATAATATAACAACACAATATATTTATTAATGTACTCACGAGACATTTTATTTGTTATCTTCTTTTAATACTTTCAAGTAATGTGTGCGGTAAGTTTAATAAATAAATGCATTTTATATTGTTACGTACTATTTATTTAATGTTGTTGGCCTACAAGGATCCCATAACATTGCCTCTACCACTAATGTATTTGTAATCAGTGTAATGTCATATTAGATATAAAATAAGCTAATTTTATGAGATTCCATTATATTGGTTTGAATTTTTAAATCACTGGATAAAAGTGATTTTTACTCAGGTCTAAGAAAATTATTCCCAAATCCCCCCCCCCCCCGATGCTACGCTACCATTGCTATGTAAGAGTGGCGCCACACGGTGGCCTGGAGACGAATTAATGTCTCGTCGCTGAAACCATGTTGCATAGTGTAAACATGCAAAAGGCGTTGCATGCAGCCGCGTTGCAAGCAACATCGTTTCGCCTTGACCTTTCTCAATCGCTCCGTTGCTTGCAACTGCGTTGCATAGTGTAAACCCGCCTTAAGACATCGGGTACATGTGACTCTTGCATTATACTTGTCTGTTGTAGGCAGACATATTGAAATGTCTGGGTCACGAGGCCCACACTGCAATCATCATTCGACATATGATAGCAATTCAGCCGCAAAGTGGACCGCAGCCAGGACAACCACTTGTGGACCCCTTCCTAAAGGTAAGTCGTACGATAATTACACTTGCTATTACTGTCTCTCGAAGTACTAACTGTTGTCCGCTTCTATGTCGCTTTGAAGTGTCCGAGATAATTAGTTTGGTAACGAAACCAGAAATATGCGCACTTACAGCCAGGAAAAAGTGTGTTTGTTTGTTTGTTGTGTGTGTGTGTGTGTGTGTGTGTGTGTGTGTGTGTGTGTGTGTGTGTGTGTGTGTGTGTGTGTGTGTGTGTGTGTGTGTTTGTTTGTTTAACAATATGTTCTTGCACAACGTTCACATACACACACACATATATATATACATATATATATATATATATATGTGAACGTTGCGCAAGAAGTGTGTTTTTATATGTGTATATATATATATATATATATATATATATATATATATATATATATATATATATACAGAAACAAACGTATATATATATTTGTTTATGTCGACTTAACTCTGTCGTTGTGACAAGGCTTGTAACTGTATTCTCTATGTAGGTGACACACGACACATTTGATGGGGTCAAAGTCATAGTGTACCAACCAACCTCTGTCAAGAGCAGTCTTCGTGGCGGGCTCGTGTACATGTACGCCGGCGGATGGGCCTTGGGATCGGCAGGTGAACCAAGATATTAGTAATTCCGTGTTGTCCGACTTAGCAGCTGCTTATACGCCATTTCAATATTAACGCTTTTAGCCCAATTGAAGCATTTCTTTAATGTAAAGCAAACTATTTTCGTTACACGTTGATTCGATATTCTTCCGAGGTCATGTTGGAATGTTTAAACAGTGCCATTACGTCGTACTCATATTTTTGGTGTGTTGTTGTAATTTGTCAATATCAGAACACAGTTGCTTATCAAATACAAACCGATTTAGGTTAGGCATTGTATCCTGCATTGGGTCTAGGGAATTGCGGGGAATTATAAGTAATATCCTCAGAAAAGTAGTAATTGTGATTTTCGGATATCAAGATAATAAGAATTGTCATTAACAGAGATCGTCGACACAAATATGCGACGGTTGGCGAAAACGTCGAACATCGTCATTGTGTCTGTCGAGTAAGTATTATGCAATTAGTATGTTCAAGCAACCACACATTGAAGTCACACACGATTTCAATTATGCCTATCTATTTCTTTCTCAAACACACACTCACACACACACACACACATACACTATTTACACACACACATATATATATATATATATATATATATATATATATATATATCTTTCTCTCTCTGTCTCTCTGTATCTCTCTCTCTGTCTCTGTCTCTCTGTCTCTCTGTCTCTCTCTGTCTCTCTCTGTCTCTCTCTGTCTCTCTCTGTCTCTCTCTCTTTCTCTACCTCTCTCTATCTTATCTCACTGTCACTGTCACGGTCACTGTCACTGTCACTGTCACTGTCACTGTCACTGTCACTGTCACTGTCACTGTCACTGTCCCTCTCACCGTCGCCGTCGCCGTCGCCGTCGCCGTCGCCGTCACCGTCACTGACACAGTCACTATATTGTTTGCTGCTGTATGTTTAGTTACCGCCGGGCTCCGGAACACATTTTTCCCGCACCACTTGATGACGTAGTTAAGGCTACAAAGTATTTCATGAGATGTGCATGCAAGTTCGGCGTTAATAGAAATCGTATCGCCATTGGAGGTATATATTTGCATAACTTATAAAGTCAGTAATGTCATAGCAATAGTGGACACTCTGAATTTGCTTGTTGCCTAGTTCGATGTTTAGACGTACCAAATGTGAACATGCACAGGTGTTGATAGAGCAATTTTAATATGTCTAACAATTCAATACTGGAAATTTAGGAGATGTTAATTAAAACACATCAAATAGACACGTAAACATTTCTAGATGTACAAGTTAACAAAACCACATACGATAAACTATAAGTCATTGACTGCTAGTATGCCGATATGTATTCTTAATTAATGCACATTTCGTCACAAACGGGAGGATGGTACGAGAAGCACATGTTCAATTGAGCTAACGCAAAGAAAATAAAACATGTATCATCCAAGTATTGTCAGTATAGGCAAAAAATTTTTTTTTGGTTTTGAAAAACCCTTTTTGGGGAATTCCCATTGCTCATCGTTTAGGTTGGGTCAGTCAATTCGTGATAAGACAGAGATGCTGACAGAGCACTCAAAAATGCCAAACAATTCAATACTGGCCATTTAGGCGATGGCCCTAAAGGAAATTACATTACATAGTCACTAGGTTAACCTATAAGAGGCATCGATATGTATCCGTAATTAACGCAGAGCTCATCACAAATGAGTGAAAGTTGTGACAACAAAGGAACTAACAATTCTTTAAAATTACCATCATTGTCGCACACAAAAAGTACCTTTGAAATGCATTTCTGGATGCCAATTTAACGCCAACTGCTTTACAAATGTGCAAGGTCGCATATTTATTTGCACAACCGTGTTGCTTCTGCTACACTAAACATTCGTAATCAGTCACCTATTTCCTGTCTTTCAGTGGGATATATAGTGAGATGTACGTCATGTAACAGTATTAGTTACTATCTTCACAGATCGTCCAATGTCATCACATTACACCGAACAGTACATGCGTCACGACATATGTTTTAACATGTGCGTCACTGTTAATGTTAGTTCCCAAAAGTTTCATTTGTGAATATTTGTGAACGACTCGTCTTCGCGCATTGATTGCATCGTGGCATGATGCTTCCCGTGGAAGCCGAGGTGTTCCATTGAAAAAGTCTGCCAGGGAAAATATCAAACCACTTTGACCAATCTTAAGGATTGGATGCTTTCAATATCGCCCTTTAAAATACATTGTATGTTCCTATTGTGAGATGTTCTAATGTTTCAGGCGAAAGCTCCGGAGGTACCTTAGCTGCAGCGGTGACTTTGAAGTTTCGCAACACGAACTGGCGACCCCGGATTAAGCTGCAAGTTCTGCTCTACCCGCCCCTACAGACCATCGACTTCATGACGCCGTCGTATCTGGAGAATGCTTGTAATGGCGACTTGGATCATTCAAAAATCCGTGGCTTCTGGTAGGTACTCTCATGGTATTCAATATACATATAAGTATTGTTTGCGTTTCCCGCAGTTTTTATATGAACATTACGTGTGTATGTGTGTCCTGACAATACGTATTTAAATAAACTAAAATTAAACCGGAATTGTAGTTATTACATTAAACGTAATTAGCTTCACATATTTACTAGATGAATAAAAAAATTATTTTAAAATAATGTTTTTCGCAGATAAATTAGTTATGTCGTCATATATTTGTAACAACGATAAGAATTAATAAACATAACATTTTAGTGATAACGATTCAGAAGGAATCGTGTTTTACTTACCACCAGTCTGGCACATATTTTTTTAATGTCGTTGGTTAGATACTATTCTCATTGATATAAAACTTGTTTCTTGAAATGTTGGATATAAAATTAAGTGAAGACAATCTGGAGGTAACATCGACAACACACGCTGCCTCTTATAGGTTGTGGTACGCCTTCGGTAACGTCACAGACCTTCCTCTCGTCGACTTCTCCCGGAACTGTCACACGACGGCCGCTGCCAAGGCCCGCTACGGCCGACTGCTGCCGTGGTCAGCTCTCCCTGACACAAGCGAGAAGCCAAGCCAACGACGACTCTCCAAGTCATGTCGTCGGCCAAACAAATCTCTCTGGTCCAAAGTCAAGTCGACATTCACTGACCAGTATTTCGCTCCTCTCATGGCACGTAACATGCGGAGACTTCCGGAAGCACTAATCATAACAGTAAAAGACGATGTTTTGAGGGATGATGGAATTATGTATGCTCGGCGTTTGAAAGATGCCGGAGTGAAGGTAACTTCGGCCATGTTTTCCGCCCCGCATAATATATTTGCATTACCAGAAGGTAACGTGACCAAAACGATCGCGCTAGAAATCAGTGATTTTCTCAATTCCAGACTATAGATAATATCTAAAGTAAATGACTTAGTCAGCCAGTCAAAGTGTTGAAAGGAGTAATATTGCGCAATATGCCATACGATATATCCGCAAAAATATCATGCAGTTGAAGAGTTTGTGAGCTATCGTAATAAATAATATTGTGCGAATCATGCGTTCGTGTTCCGCTTTGGTCGACAAATCCAGAGACCCAGACTGCCTTCTTGTGTTTATTTACGAAAATAGTTCATCTTTTTAAATTACCTAATAATTGTATATTTAATATATTGTGCTTTCTGTCAATAAATATATATATATATTATATATATATATATATATATATATATATATTATATATATATATTATAGCAGTATTGTATAATTACCTGTAATTTAGGACGTAGTGGACACCACGGCTAAGTTTGGCCGTCTTGTGTTTTGTTAAAATGCAAACCTTCCCGAATAATATTCCGGAGCGCAACCCTCTCAGCTCAGTGCACCTCACTCCGATGATTGCACGTACATTCAGGCATATGTGATCTATTAATTTCAGAGTTGCTGTTATTTCTCTTTCCATATTTTCAAAGTAGCTACAACATAATTTTTGTGATGTCGATGACTAAACGGAAGTGGCTTTTTCTACATATTGTTCAATCTTTTGTCTGTGGTTGCCTTTAAAATATACATTTCAGTAAGATATTTGTTGTGGTTATTCTCCATTCCGATTATTTTGTCATAGACACTAGCTCCGTGGATATGAAACAAATGAGCCATTTGGACGCAGCGGCCATTCCGACACCCCATAGGCCTGTATGTCAGTGCAATTTTCGGAGTGAGGCACACTGATTTGAGAGGGTTGCCCTCTGGATTATTGCTAAGGAAAGTTTCAAATTTACAAAACGGTTTCCATTCGCAAATGGTTTATCGGTCGTCTCGGTGACGTCATATTTGCCATAGTCCCCAAATAACTAGAACTCAACACTAAGAAGAACAAACATCATAGCCGTATTGCTAAGATTCAGGTAATGGCTATGATTTATCAACACATCGTCACATCCACTGATTACAATTATTATGTCTATATAAACGGAACGTAAATGGGAACACGTCGAAGTATAGAAATTCCACCGGCGAACAGCACGGACACGTGAGGCACCTGAAATGCAAAGATATACAGTAATTAGTTAACTGATTAATTGTATCACTGTATCAATATATGGTTAACACTAGGGAAGCTTCTATTATGAATAACAACCAACTTAACCAAGACTGAAAAAAATTACTCTGTTATGAATAACAATACATTTTCGCAAAACTATTACTATCATGAAAAACAACCAACGTAGCCAAGACTGAACAGACTGATTATATTATGAATAACAACCAACTTAACCAAGACTGAAAATACTGACTTTATTATGAATAACAACCAACTTGACCAAGACTTAAAACACTGAATTAAATATAAGACTTCTACAGAGTATTATCCTAATCTTACCTTGGAAAGTGGTTACGCCGACCGTGGAGAACTGCGTCAACGGCTGCACTCCCCACTCCTGATGTGGCTTCACATGCCCCTTTGTCAGTGGCTCTCGCCCGTCGCCGCTACGGATCTTTGCTTCGTTGTAGTTTTTGCACTTGACTGATTATAAGCCAATCAGTGTATCGAATAACTCCCGCTGTTTATATAACAGTATTGCTTCGTAAGACATTGAAGACGTTGTAGCGTGGCGTACTATTGTGAAACATAAGCAGAGGTATATTACTTTATTTTTCTCCATCTCCTCTGGCTAAGCACTGATACATAATCATTACCTTATCGGTGGGGGACACTGACATTGTTATTTTCATACATCTCCGCCAACCAGTTTTATATCAATCGTCACCGGTAATATCTCTGTCAACATAACTCGCTACCCGTATACTTCAAGCTGTCCAATATACTATATATATAGCAGTCATCGCAAAACAACTTTATTCACCTAATATTACCGCAATAAAACTATGTGACAAACATATATGCTGATCAAGTACTGTGACATTAAGATCAAAGACTGTACATCACACGTGGCTCCACATAGCGGATGAGTGTGAGTAAATATATTTGATAGATGGACGCCAAGTCGACTAGTCGCTCAGTTGCATGACATACTGCGCGGCATATTCGGATATCGGACGGATGGTCTGAATAGTTGTGTACATGTGCATCCGTGCGTGTAATGGCTACTGTGTAGACAACCACAAGAGGGCGGCTTCGATGGCGATATTGTCTCGAGCCTTAATGGAACTTTGATAGATACCAGGTGAAACGCCGTGTACATGCAGTAAAGACGAGACTAAATATTACGCAAAAGTAACCAACTAAATTAAGATGTTATGATATAGATAATATAAAATGATATGGCATTTAATATCTCATTCATTTAATAAATGAAGCAGAAATAAAGTAACATTCATAGTTTAGTTGAGGTGTGTGATCTTTTTTCTGTGTGTCGCCATTTTGTAAATTTCGAAGATGTTTTGGTGTGTAGCTGTGTAGCTGTGTAGCTGTGTAGCTGTGTAGCTGTGTTGGTGTGTTGGTGTGTTGGTGTGTTGGTGTGTTGGTGTGTTGGTGTGTTGGTGTGTTGGTGTGTTGGTGTGTTGGTGTGTTGGTGTGTTGGTGTGTTGGTGTGTTGGTGTGTTGGTGTGTTGGTGTGTTGGTGTGTTGGTGTGTTGGTGTGTTGGTGTGTTGGTGTGTTGTGTTGTGTTGGTGTGTTGGTTGTGTTGGTGTGTTGGTGTGTTGGTGTGTTGGTGTGTTGGTGTGTTGGTGTGTTGGTGTGTTGGTGTGTTGGTGTGTTGGTGTGTTGGTGTGTTGGTGTGTTGGTGTGTTGGTGTGTTTGGTGTGTTGGTGTGTTGGTGTGTTGGTGTGTTGGTGTGTTGGTGTGTTGGTGTGTTGGTGTGTTGGTGTGTTGGTGTGTTGGTGTGTTGGTGTGGTGTGTTGGTGTGTTGTGTGTTGGGTGTATGGTGTGTTGGTGTGTTGGTGTGTTGGTGTGTTGGTGTGTTTGGTGTGTTGGTGTGTTGGTGTGTTTTGGTGTGTTGGTGTGTTGGTGTGTTGGTGTGTTGGTGTGTTTTGTGTGTTGGTGTGTTGGTGTGTTGGTGTGTTGGTGTGTTGGTGTGTTGGTGTGTTGGTGTGTTGGTGTGTTGGTGTGTTGGTGTGTTGGTGTGTTGGTGTGTTGGTGTGTTGGTGTGTTGGTGTGTTGGTGTGTTGGTGTGTTGGTGTGTTGGGTGTGTTGGTGTGTTGGTGTGTTGGTGTGTTGGTGTGTTGGTGTGTTGGTGTGTTGGGTGTGTTGGTGTGTTGGTGTGTTGGTTGTGTTGGTGTGTTGGTGTGTTGGTGTGTTGGTGTGTTGGTGTGTTGGTGTGTTGGTGTGTTGGTGTGTTGGTGTGTTGGTGTGTTGGTGTGTTGGTGTGTTGGTGTGTTTGTTAGTTGGTTAGTTGGTTGTTGGTGTGTTGGTGTGTTGGTGTGTTGGTGTGTTGTTGCGTTGGTGTGTTGGTGCGTTGGTGCGTTGGTGCGTTGGTGCGTTAGAAATAAAAATGGGATATTTATAACACGTTGTTTCACCAGTCGTCGCTCAGAACGCTTTACAAAATGTGCAACAAAACAGTTGATTGATTACATTCACGCTAACAGCAGCAGTCGTCAGGATGTAGACCATCGTCACAGGTCTTGGTGTGCGGTATCAAGTTCCACAACCGCCACGCTAGTAACGCCTTGAAATACATTGGCCGACTTCGATTGCTCTACGCGAGTAACGTCGGACGTTTATGGACAATACTTATGCTGATGTGTGAAAGTGATAACTATTCATACCACATGGGTACAATATTAAGGTAAGCAGAAATTGTGGAGAGTTAAGACTTCAAATTCAGCGAATTCAGTGAACACTTTTCATAAAAATGATAACTGGCAATTCTTAGTGTTTAATTGTAATGACGCTGTTACACAACAAATAAATACGTGCACACAACAAATGTTAATTTGTCGTTATAATCAAGTATATTTACATGGTATTTTTGCCTATGAGAATATTAATAAAAAATATAATGACGTTTAAATGTATATTTGGACATTTTGCTAACAAGCGATTCGTTGAGAGAATTCCACAATTTCACGCCGAGTACAAGTATGGACATTACTCTCATATTTATGCGGACATTTTCTCTGATGAATTGATGTGTTCTACTTGCAGAATATAATGGAACAGATTTTGTGAATAACTGTTGAAGCTCGTATGGTAAAACATTATGATAGGCATCAAACATAAATCAAATTGTTTTTAGTTCAACTATATCCTTGAATTTAAGGATGCGATATTCATACAATAAGTTATGTGTATGATCCCATCGATTGGCACCGTGGATCAGTCTAAGTACTATTTTCTCTTTTAATATAATACATTGTATGTTTGTCACATGTGTTTCCCCATATTTCACAACAATACATTAAGTGAGGTAAAAATAATGAACAATATAGAATACGCATGCTGGAGTGGTCGATACAATGGCTAACTTTGTATATAACATATGCAACTTTCGATAGCTTGGATTTCACCATGTTAATGTGGTTCTTCCAGTTTAATGATTCATCAATTAAGACACCAATAAATTGAGTGGCTTGAACCCTCTGTATAGTAACATTATTGATAATGATAGCAACATCTTGTTGATGTGTGTATCTGCCAAATAATATATAATTAGTTTTACCAATATTTAATGCCAGTTTCTTTACAAAAAATCCACTTTTACATCTTATCAAGCTCCGTATTTAGTTCACTTACTAAATCTGGTAATTTACTATGACTAAGACATATATTTGTGTCGTTGGCGAATACAATAAACTTCAGTAGCTTAGACACATTACACATATCGTTAACATGTATTGTAAACAATAGCGGACCTAAGATAGAACCTTGAGGAACACCACACTCTATTGGTAAAAGTTCGGATTTATGTCCTTCATAACTAACGTATTGTGTTATGTTTGATAAATAACTCCTTATCCATTGGTAAGCAACTCCGCGAATACCATAGAATTTCAGTTTCGTACATTACAGTTGGTGGTCTACTGTATCAAAAGCCTTTTGTAGGTCGATGAATACACCAATAGAGTGTTTTCGTTTATTTAAGGAATTTGTAATTTCAGACACTACTTTTACAAGTGCATGTGTAGTGGACATTTATTCCCTGAACCCATACTGACAAGGATTCAATATGTCGCACGTTTTTGTAAATGTGTTTAGTCTGTTGCTATATAGTTTTTCCAGTATTTTATATAATTGTGGGAGCAGGGAAATAGGTCTATAATTATTGAATTCATTTTTGCTTCCCGACTTATAAAGTGGTATGACCTTGGCGATTTTCATTTTGTCAGGAAAAGTTCCAGTTTGGAAAGATAAGTTAAATATATGTGTTATTGGCTTTACAATAGATGTAATTACATTTTTAATTAGTCTAAAATCGATGTCATCGCAGTCAGTGGATGTTTTGCTTTTACAATCCTTTACAACATATATGACTTAACACTCGTCATTTGGTAAATGAAACATACAGATGTTTTAGTGGGTGTTATTATGTTATTCGCTAAATCAGGTCCAATAGTTGTAAAATAAATATTAAATACATTAGCTATCTCAGATTTGTTAACAAACTTGCTTCCTTCTACAATGAAATGATTGGGGTAGCTGGAATGTTTAAGATGTTTGCCAATTACTGTTCTCAGAATTTGCCATGTTTCAGCTATGTTATTACGGTGTTCAACTAACAATTTACTGTATGTTTTCTTAGATAATCTAAGTATTGAGGTAAGTTTATTTTTGTACGTTTTATATCTGGTTTCTGCGGCTAATGTCCTACACGACAGGAACATTTTGTATAGCCGATTTTTCTTCTTTCATGCATTTTTTAGTCCAATGGTTAGCCATGTACAGTTTGCATAACGATTGTCCGTGTTTTAACACGTTTTACAGGGCAATGTTTGTTCAATAGATCTTGAAATTCACATACAAAATTGTTATATTACAAATTCACATATATTGTGCCTGTCACATTTGGCCAAGTACGTTGATTTAATTCAGCTATAAGTTTATCAGTTGTACTGGTGTTTATAATTCTTCTATAATGTGAAGGAGTTGCACACCTGCATACAAATTGATTATCGCAAATAGCAAAAACCGGTAGATGACCACTGATGTCCGTAATCAGTAAGCCACTATTGACTTGAAACTGCAATTCGTTCGTGAAAATATTATCTATGAACGCTTTACAAAATGTTCAACAAAACAGATGATTGATTATATTCACGCTAACAGCAGCAGTCGTCAGGATGTAGACCATTGTCGCTGGTCTTGGTGTGCAATTCCTTCGTGAAAATATTATCTATGAGCGTAGCAGTAATATTGTTGATTCTACTTGGCTTAGTTATTAAAGGATAAAGTCCAAAACTGTACATATAATCTAAAAGTGTCATTGTATAGTTGTGCGTATTATGCTTCAATATATCAATATTGAAATCCCCACATATATACAATTTTTGAGGGATTTAATATCACTAAGAATATTGTCTAAGGATTCACAGAAAGCGCCTACATTGGCTCCTGGAGTTCTATACATGCAACTGACAATTACATTTTTCATCTTTCTCATATTCAATTCTACCGTAACACATTCAAACACATTTTCAACGACAACTGATTTGCTTTCAATAAGAGTACAATCAATTTTGTCATTTACATACAAGGCTACACATCCGCCTTTTTTGTAATGTCGTGCCTTTTGAAAGACCTGATAGTGTGGTAAATCATATTATGTGGTTGCATTTGATTCTGTCCATGTTTCTGATATTGCAATTATATCAAAAGTTATGTTAAGTGTTTGCAAAGTATGTATGATGCTATGAAAGTTTGCATTGAGACTAGGCGCATTAAAATGTATTATTGAAAGTCCGTTGGTATTGTTTTTGGTTGAGACGTTAAATTGCAGATCATCATAATATTTGCATGATGGCAATACCCGGTTGTAAAGGTTATTTACCGGATCTAAATCTTCATCGTAATCGCAGGTACTATAATGCATATACTGAAATGATTCAAAGTAATGATCCAACGAGGTACCAACATCTATATACATGTTGCTACAACAGTTTGTACTAGCATTATTGCTAAATGCATTGTCATCATCGCTCACACTATTAAAAGGAAATCCGTAGTCACAGTCACTGAACGTGGTATTATATACTGACATTAAATTAGTTCGTTGTTTGGTGTGATTTTTTTACCCGCTGATTGTTCTAGAAGGAAATCACGATCTGTCCGCACGGTCTTTCACAACAAGACGATCGTACACCACGTACGCGATCTTACCGTTTGACCGCGCTTCCCTCAACTTTGGCATGAGTTGTTTTCTCTTTTGCATCACGCGGTGTGATAAGTCTTCCTTCACGAAGATGCTACGCGGTTTCTCCTTGCGAGCGGCTTGCAGGATGCTGTCTCGGTCCTTGTACCTCTCGAACCTGACGACGATGGTCTTCGGTCGGCCGGTAGAGCTAGGTCCCGTTCGGTGCGCACGCTCAATGCGAATAGCGTTCGCTTGAGCTTCAGGCTGTTTCAGCGCTGTGATGAAGCTCTTCCTCACGACGGTCGGTGTCAGCCCAATTTTCGGCGACGATTTCTGCAACCCCGTCGATCCGCAGATTGTTTCTCCTCGTCTGATTTTCGACGTAGTCGACGCCGTGTTCCATTTGTTCGCGTTGTGCGCCGGTTACCTGTTCGACATCTCTCGTGGCGTTGGACAGTCGGTCACTCTGGCCAAGAACCACAATGGAAATAAGTACGTGCACTTTTTGTGTTATCAGAATATTTAAATGTACCTTGTATTTATATATTATGCTTATGCGTACAATGTTTTACATTTTATATTAAATAAATCAATCAATCAATCATTGGTCATCTTCACCTCGTCTCTCTCTCTCTCTCTGAGTGTACTGCAGGCTCATGCGAAGGTCCGCGACCTTTCTCGCATGCTCACGCACCATCTCGTCGACGCGCTTGTTGTTTGCCTCAACGAATGATTGGAGGCAGGCTTGGAAAGCCTTCTGCTGAACGTCCAACATTTCCTCGAATGACCCTTGGCCAGCGCATCACTGACAATTGCGTCCACGTCTGAGTCGTCATGGTGTGAGGTCGATCGAGTCTTCCTCATTGTCTATGTGTCACGGCAGTAGTCGCACCTCTCAGCCTGGACC
>JAODUO010001835.1:30000-32500 GCA_025642075.2 Ridgeia piscesae
CGAATTCCACAGAGTTGGTGCAGCAACCGAGAAAGCTCGGGTCCCAGCTTTCGTCTTAACCCGAGGAATGTAAAGTGGGTTACTACTGGTTGAGCGTAGCTCTCTGGAATTCCTTGCTAGAGTTAGCATTGAGTTTAGATATGTTGGTTGTTTAGATGCGAGTGCTTGATAGGATATTGTGCAAATCTTGAAAATAATGCGATAATGCACAGGGAGCCAGTGCAATGATTTTAGAAGCGGCACCGGCGAGAAAAATGAGGAGAACGGGTAACTACCCTTGCCAAGCAGTTCTGGACACGTTGAAGTCTTGCAATATCCTTGTTCGCAGTATTGTAAAGGAGGGAATTGCAATAGTCAAGTCTGCTGCTTACTAGAGCTGTCGCGATGGTTTTAGCAACAGAAAGTGATAAAAATCTGCGAATACGACGAAGATCACGGATATGGTAGAAACAGCAACGGCATGTTTTTGATATGTGCTGTTTGAAATTGAAGCTTTCGTCAAAGTTAACTCCGAGATTTGAAACGCAGGGGGCTGGTGTTACACTCTGATTTAGGATATGTGTCGGGAAAAAGCCGTCGAGTTTTGCACGCTGCGTTACGGTACCAATGATGATAAATTCGGTCTTGTTTGCATTTAACTTTAGTTTACTATTTTTCATCCAAAGGGAGACATCTTGGAGACAATCCCTGAGCTGGTTTAAGGAGCGGCAAGCATCTGGTGTAGTCAACGAAATGTAGATTTGGGTGTCATCGGCATAAAGGTGATGATCTAAGTTGTGACCTTGGATAACAGAGCTTAAAGGTGTTGTGTATAAAGTGAAAAGCAAAGGCCCCAAAACAGAACCCTGTGGGACACCACATGACGTGGGCAACATGTCTGAAAAGCAGTTACCTATTTTAATGGCTTGCTGTCTGTCAGTAAGATATGAAGTAAACCAGCTAGGGCTGTGCCAGATATGCCGTACCATGTTGATAGACGTGTAATGAGAATATTGTGGTCGATGGTGTCGAAAGCGGCGGATAGGTCAAGCAGGGTCAGGGCGGTAACTTTTCCATTGTCGATGTTGAGGTTAATGTCATTGTGTACTTTTAAAAGAGCAGTTTCTGTAGAATGAAATTGTTTATATGCAGACTGCGACACATTGGATAGACCATTTTTTGTAGATGTGAGATCTGAGACGATTAGCTACAACCTTTTCAAGTATTTTTGAGATGAAACTTAGGTTGGAAATAGGTCTGTAACTGTTTAATTCTTCTTTAGGCAGAGTTGATTTCTTAAGAACTGGATTAACATGGGCACATTTAAAATCGTCAGGGAAAAGCCGTAGCATAAAGATGCATTTATGATATCTGTTATTGGTTTAATTAATACGTCAAGGCATGCTTTCAGTAGTATGGTGGGGATTGGATCAAGGTCACACGATTTACTTGGGGATGACATGATGATTTTTCTCACTTCAGTAGTTGTAGCTGGTTCAAACGATGCAAGTTGAAAATTTAGTTGTGGAAAGTCTGCGTGAACCGTGTGCGGAGTATGACCTGTGAAAGGTGATTGTATAACACTAATTTTGTCTTTAAAATGACTCGAAAAAGAGTTACACAATGACTTGATTGATGCATGAGTTGGTAGAGAAGGAGCAGCCGCCTGTGTAAGATTTTATTGATGCATTCCCATAGCTGTTTTGGCGTAGCAGAATTTGTTGATACCATGTTCTCATAATAATGCGACTTTGCTTTTGACATTTCTCGGTTGCATTGATGACATTGCCGGGTATAGCGTGATCTGTCTAAAGATGAACGAGATTTTCGCCACACACGTTCCAAATAACGACGGCGCTGTTTAGATTTGATTATTTCCGGGGTCATCCAGGGAGCTGGCGGTTTTTGCGACACATATTTAGTTTTAATGGGTGCATGTTTGTCAAGCAATGTTTTAAGTATTTGATGGTACTGTTTGTACAATTCTGATAAATGTTCTCTGGGATGTGTGACGAGGTTGGACGTGGTGATATCAGCCATAAATGCTGCAATGTTGATACTGTGAAAGGCTCTGTAAAACACATTATGTTTGGACACGCAGGGGCTGTACGAACTTTAAGATTAGCAATTACTGTATTATGGTCCGACAGGCCATCTACAACTGTGGGTGTCTGGATGTTTTTGCAAGAGGAGCGAGTTATTATAATGTCGAGCCAATGGCCATGTATGTGTGTTGGGAAATGTACATGTTGTGTTGTGTCAAATGATGCTAGAATGTCATTAAATATAGTAGTTGTTGCAGATGGTGTGTCCAAATGAAGATTAAAGTCGCCAACAATATACAAATCTGAGTGTATGGTTACAACATTTTCCAAAAGATCCTGGAACTGTTCAAAGAAATTAGCTGGATGACCTGGAGGGCGATAAATGCAAATGAAATGACCAGAGAAACAGGAATTTGATATGTTCAGACGCATTGACTCAAAGGTGGTATAGTTAGGGCTGGGCTGAAGGTTTACTT
>JAODUO010001835.1:37500-53450 GCA_025642075.2 Ridgeia piscesae
GTCAGGTATAACTGTATTTTTCTTGTTATAAGTCATAAATATGTCACATTTGTGACAAGGAAGCATAAAATAGAATAACCCAATGATGGCAAGTCACATGACCACAAAATGGCCACCAAAGATAAATATAATAGTGTATTTTAAAACACAATTTCGTTGTTATTACTGAATGTAATAAGATGTTTTGATAGTATGATGCCAATATATTATATTTTAATCTGAACTAAAAGAAACAAGATCAGACAAATATTAAAAAATATATTTTATGTAGCTTCAACACTATGCCAATTTTCATCAACATCAGTCAACAGCCTTTCTAGATATCTTGTCACATGTTGACATGCATGGCTATAAATTGAGAAAACAGTGTTTAAATCATTGGTACTTCTTTTACTACATATCTACTGACAAGGCTATTTCACTTAGAAAGCTCCAGTTTCACAGCTACCTACAGCTAGTGCTTATACCAGCCTGTACAACCAGCCTCCTCTTTCTACCTGTCTTGGCTGATTCTGTTACTTGCTTTTCAGCTGACCTCGACTCTTTTTAGTCAATGCCACAGAAACTTGCTTTCATGGCAGCACCCTGCTTGAGATGCAAGTTAATGTTTTCACCATAAGTGTTTTTCAAAGTTCATGATAGCACCACATGCCTTGCATGTAAAAATGTACTGTAGTTGCAAGGCCTGCGCCAAACTCTGTTACATCATATCCACTGTGCTGACATGTAGGACACGGAAACTGTTCGACAAACTTCACCAGTGGTCGAATGTCAAATAACCGATATCCACTCAGTGGCTCATCACCAACGGCTGGTTCAGGCTGTAGAACACCGGGCTTCTGAGCTGAAGAGCTCCGTGACAGTGATGTTTGCGACTGTAGTTCAGATCCAGTGGTGGCCAATCATCCTGTATATCGATTACCATGAAATCGTTTTTTTTGGGGGGCAACCACTCCTCTCTTTTGATGACATCTGTACCTGAAATATATTTAAATAAACATGTTTATAAAGTGTGAGATATACATTAGATTATGTGGGTTTCTAGCAATTTAGAAAACATTTTGAAAAGCACACAAGACATGTACCAAATTTTAATTTGATTTAGTCCAGGTTTGGTCTACATTATTAGAGAATGCCAATGTGATTTAATATGGGCTCTATTTTTAATGACATTAAACTATAAACCAATAAAGATAATATTTTACGGTAAAAGTTACGACGTAAGGGACTGGCAGTGTCATTTTCAGCAATACAACAGCAAGCAATAACAAGTCAATATCAACTCGGTCCCAGTACAGACAACATACTACAACTTCACGTTACATCGTCTGTCTGTTTACACCATTTATTCAACATTTGTTTTAGTATATACGGAATTCGTATACATACATGAAGCTGCTTGTCAATCCCATGTATGATAGTTAACTAAATCATCACTGTATCTTATACTTAAAGTAAAAAAACGATCAGAGCAAAATAAATGATCTGCTTACAGCGAGTTGCCAGAGCAGGAAGTAATCTAAAGCCAAACCTCGATATAAGCTCGACTATGATTAGCTCATTCACGCGCTCTGCGTAGCTCGCTGTACAAACAACAACAATTAAAACGAAGCTTTCTTATTTTTAATAAAAATTATATTTTAGGGGGTTATACCTGACCCTAATGCTGAAATATTTATCGAGAAATCGCCGCTCTTCGGAAAATAATTCGCACCATGATAACGCTCGTGTGGCTACAAACTCCGCCCAGGGTCAAGGTCACGTACAACAACGATGCCGAAGTAGAAAATATATTTTATATCATATTACTATTTTTTTTAAAATTATTCGTGGAATACTATAAAACTTGAAAAACTACATAGACAGTTAATACAAGATACTTCACGCAAAAGTTGGGATTAACATATATGCCAAAACAATGCAATTGGAGGTGTTTTAGACAGGGTCCTAAATGCAAAAAAACGAGAATATTTAACCCAGCATTACTGTCAAAATAAACAACGTTTTTAGGAAAACGACTTATTTTCAACATTACGAAGAAGTATGCCACGTATATATATGATTAAAACACACCACACATGTTTTTCCTAATTATGAAAGGCTATGACGTTTTTGGCACCGGGTCCAAAATGTCAATATGGTCCAAAATAATCGGAATATTGGTCCAAAATGGTCGGTTTCGTAAAAAAACCTATATATATATATATATATATATATATATATATATATATATATATAATAACTCCTGCACATAATTGTTGCTGTGGTTCAATATGTATAAAAATGCAAGGTAAAAGACGAATGCGATGAAGATGTGGACGTGAAGATCAGAAACACACAAATTAGAGGAACAACGAGAGTAACACTATTCAACACAATAACAGATACACTCGTGAATTGGTATGGGAGAGTGCCGAGAAGCACATCGCTAGAAGAGTGGTAGATACAGGGACACTTGGAGAGAAAATACAGTACATGTACACACAGTACAGTGTGTGAATTACATATATATATACAATAATATATTACATATATATATATATATATATATATATATATATAATATATATATATATATATATATATATATATATATATATATATATATATATATATATAATAGTTTGCCGTTCAACATCACGATATAAACTTGTCATCAGCAAAGTAAATTATTGTTACAATGCTCATTCATATGCAACACATATAATTACTATGTCCAACACATTTTATCATACACACAAATACAAACATTCGTCAACGTTAATGTTGGGGAAATACGACGTGTGCACTTACCTTCGTCACAGGGACAACATAAATAGTGGCATAATCAATAACGAGTCTTAAATAATCGGCGACTGCGGACAAATGCAGTTGAGATGAAATGTATACTGTTTAGTTTGTGCACGAAACTATTTCAGTCATCGTATTACAATTTTGACATGAGCGGCGGTTGGTGGTTTCTTAGAAATAATGTAGACCTAAACTGTTCACATAACACGGTGTGCGGTATTATACTACAAATTGACAAATAAATGTATTCGGATATTGTATATATATATATATATATATATATATATATATATATATATATAATATTGATATATGAGACAAGATAATTGTTTTCAATGCTCTTAAATAGTTAAGCACGAACGACTATATATATATATATATATATATATATATATATATATATATATATATATATATATATATATATAGTCGTTCGTCTAACATTTATTAAAAAATTATATATATATATATATATATATATATATATATATATATATTATATTTATATATATATATATATATATATATATATATATATATATATATTTATACATATGCATATATACATATATATATAATTATATGATATATGCATATATATATATATATATTATATATATATTTATTTATATACATATGTAATGTTATCTAATTTAAAACATGTATCTTGCCATCATGACTGTTTCGAAGCACAACACTTACACTTTCATGGAATACCTCAACTGTTTATTCAAAGATGGTCTCGAACTATTGCGAATCGTAACGATATACAAACCTCCACCAAAAGCAAAGTCGCCAAACGTTCCAGTATTTCTGAGGGAGTTTGCCGATCTTCTTGAAGACCTCACACTTACATCCGGCCAGTTACTGCTGGTTGGAGACTTTAACTTTCACTTCGATAATTCCACCAGTGCACACACAAAACCGATCATCGACCTTCTCTCCGCAACAAACCACCAACAACATGTTACCCTAGCAACTCACCAGAAAGGCCACATCATCGATGTCATTATAACGAGACGTGATGAGCTGCCTATTGCTGATATCACCTGTGACGAATCGGTTAATTCTGACCACACCGCCGTCATCTTTGCTGTTCCGAATTGGCGGGAAAATTGGCGGATGTAGATGTTTGAAATTGGTGGTGTATAAAATTTGAAAAACAAGCGGAAATATTGATTGATAAGTAGTATTCTTGTGTTAAGGTTATTCATAAAGTGGTACTGGACATATAGTGAGTAGTAGTTTTGGTTAAAGTTTGTTAGTTAACAGTATTTTGAACAGATTAGTATAGTGGGTGATAATAGGGTAATCTAGGCTTCGACAAATTGTAAACAAGATTGAGCAAATCTCTTTATTTGATATAGTATATAAGAGATAAAGCAATAAGACAGCAACAGAATACTGGAATATTTTAAAGAGTGAACTTGACTGCGTCGTTGACAAATTTGTCCCCTTAAAAAACAGGGGAAACGGTCAAAGAAGAAACACTTATCGAAGGAAGCCATTAGAAAAGTCAAGTACAAGCAAATTATGTGGAAGACATTTAGACATACCGGAAGTGAAGACGACTATATCATTGATAAAGAAGCACTTATCTCAAGCTATAGCTGAAATTAGAAATTCAAAGAGAAGCTACGAACCAAAAATTGCTTTTAATATAAAACATGACAGCAAACGTTGTTATGCGTATGTTCGAAGTAAACAGAAAGTTCAGGATAAGATCGGTCCTCTAGAAGGTAGTGATGGAAACATAATAACAGAGGGATTCTTAATGGCAGAAAACCTAAATGAGTACTTTAGTTCGGTGTTTACCAGGGAAGATATTAGTATATTACCAGTACTTGAGACTAAGTTCGAAGGGAGAGAGTTTGACTATTTAGGACAACTAATTGTAACCCCAACAATGGTAGCTATGAAAATAAGAGATATGAAAGATAATAAATCACCTAGATTGGATAGGATTCCTCCCAAATCACTATTGGAAATTGTAGAACAAATCAGCTTACCGCTTGCAACAGTGTTCAATTTGTCATTAGAGGAGGGAATAGTTCCGTTAGAATGGAAAGAAGCAAACATTATACCATTATTTAAAAAAAGGTTCGAGAAATAAGTCAGAGAACTATAGACCAGTGAGTTTAACATCGGTGATTTGCAAACTATTAGAAAGACTAATTAGAGATCACCTGGTTGATGTTCTTGTTAAAAATAAATCGATAAACCCACCTCAACATGGGTTTTAAAAGCGAGGTCATGCTTAACAAATATGTTATGTTTTTTGGAAGATGTCACACCTTTGACAAAGTGATACACCAAAGACTACTACTTAAACTAAAGGCCCATGGCATAGGAAATGGAATGATCAACTGGATAGAAAAATGGCTTATTGATAGAAGACAAAGAGTAGTAGTTGATGGGGAGGTTTCAAACTGGAAATCGGTTTTGAGTGGAGTACCGCAGGGATCAGTACTGGGACCTATTGTATTCTTAATATATATCAATGATTTGGATGATGACATGACAAGCAAGGTGTTGAAGTTTGCGGACAACAAAAAAAGTGTTTAGGAAAATTAAAAGTGATGCAGATAGACAGCATTTACAAGATGATCTTAATAAGTTGATAGAATGGTCTGAGAAGTGGCAAATGCTGTTTAATTTTGGAAAGTGTAAGTGCCTTCACACAGGACATGGGAATGAAGATGCACAATATACAATGGGTGGTACTGTACTAAATAGTACCTTAAAGGAAAAGGACTTAGGGTTAACTATTAGTGCTGACATGAAGGTATCAGAGCAGTGTGGAATTGCAGCAGCAAAGGGAAACCAAATTCTTGGATTAATTAGGCGAAATATAGTGTACAAAGAAAAAGAACTAATACTACCGCTGTATAAAACAATAGTTAGGCCTCACTTAGAATATTGTATACAAGCATGGAGGCCATATCGCAAGAAGGATATTGATATGCTAGAAAGAGTACAAAGTAGAACAACCAAAATGATACAAAAACTCATGAATATTAGTTATGAAATGCGTCTAAAAGAATGTGGTTTAACAACACTAGAAACCAGAAGATTGAGAGGAGATCAGATTGAGGTGTTTAAAATATTGAATGGATATGAAAATATTGACAGAAATATTGTTTTCACAGTCAAGGAAGAGAGAAGGACTAGAGGACGTGGAGTTACATTAGCAAAGAAGCAGTGTATACTAGATATTAGAACATTTTCATTTTCACAAAGAACATTAAATGAATGGAACAGATTATCAGCTGATTGTGTAGGTGCTAGTAGTGTTAATATATTTAAAAATAAAATAGACATATACCTAAGACGGGCGGGGTATACTTAAATAGATAGGTTGGACTCTCGATAAGCCAAATGGCTTCCTTGTCCACCCGCAATCTAGAGTTGAATCTCTAGGTGGCAATCTTGTTAAATCTTGTTAAAAACTACACATACAATACAGCCTAAGAGAAGGATTACTGTGCGTAAGTTGAAAAATGTCAACACTCAGCAAATCAGTCACGACATTGCTTGCTCTGATCTGAGTACTCAACAAGCCTGCGCGTCGGCAGCAGAAGCTTTTTCCTGTTATAACAATACACTGCTGTCAATACTTGATCAGCATGCTCCTGCAAGAAAGTGCAACATCACAGCAAAGAACAATGTGCCATGGTACAACGCGGACATAAAAGCTGCTAAAGCCAAACGGAAGCGGCTGGAACATCAGTGCAGGAAGACACAACTAACGGTACACCGCGATATGTTTACATGTCAAAGAAACGAAGTGAACACCATGTGCGCTGAAGCAAAGACGACCTACTACAAAGGAAAGTTGTCGGACATCCGTAGTCACGCGCAATTCTACAACATCGCAGACAAGTGTCTGCATCGGCGCAAAACAATAGCACTACCGAACTATAAATGTGCTGAATCACTCGCTAACAAGTTCGCAGACTACTTCGATGAAAAGCACCACTCTACAAACGCCCTGACACTGACTGCCAGCTGTCAAGCTTCGCGACAGTCACGAGCGGAAATCACACAACTATTCAGTAAGTCACCGTCCAAGACATGCAAACTTAATCCGACGCCTACACATTTCGTAAAACAGTGTCGGAAAAAAAGTCAAGTCTTGACAGTGAAACGTTGAAAAGCTATCGACCTATATCGAACATGTCCTTTCTGTCAAAGTTACTTCAGAGAGTTGTGGCAGACCGTTTGATTGCACACATGCGTGAAAATGATCTCTACATGCCATTACAATCAGCATACCGGCAAAACTGCAGTACCGAAACAGCAGTACTATAAATGCATGACAGCGTAATCCGGTCCATCGACAAACGCAAATGTGTGGTTATGTTGTTAATCGATCTGAGCGCATAATTTGTTTCGATTGATCACGCCATTCTTCTAAACACATTGAGTAACACCATCGGCGTCAAGGATCGTTGCTTGTCATGGTTCGCTGCCTACTTACAACACAGACACTTCACAGTGTTGATTGCCGATGAGCAGTCAAAATCACACAAGCTGACATGTGGTGTCCCGCAAGGGTCGGTCCTCGGACCACTGTTGTTCACGATTTATATGACACCTCTTGCGTCAATACTTAAACTTCATAGCATGACTTACCATCTATACACCGACGACACTCAACTTTTCCAAGAATTCAGCCTAAGCGACAACACTTCACCCGAGATTGCCATCTGGAAAATGGAACTCTGTGTCATCAGCATCCGTGAGTGGATGAAAAGCAACATGCTGAAGCTGAACGACGACAAAACAGAGATCCTCATCATCCGTCCCAAATCAACACACCAACACCATCTTCCCGAAAATATAAGAATCGGTAACACCAACGTGACACCCAACACGCACGCCAGAAATTTGGCAGTGACATTCGATTGCACTATGT
Organism: Ridgeia piscesae; assembly: GCA_025642075.2. Classification (NCBI taxonomy): domain Eukaryota; kingdom Metazoa; phylum Annelida; class Polychaeta; order Sabellida; family Siboglinidae; genus Ridgeia; species Ridgeia piscesae. The sequence continues at coordinate 45,209 of JAODUO010001835.1, forward strand.
CCCTTCAGCGACACGTGACAAACATTTCCAGAACAGCATACTACCATCTTCACAGCATTGGACGCATTCGTCGCTATCTAGATCAATGAAATACAAAACAGCTATTCATGCCCTTGATATAATCACGTATTGACTGTTGCAACAGCCTCCTGAATGGACTGTCAGTGGCGGTAGTTGAAAACACTACAACGCGTCCAAAATGCTTGTGCTCGTGTTATGCTAATTCGATCGAAACGAGACCATGTCACGCCCATGGTCTTGGAGCTGCACTGGCTTCCTGTTAAGTGTCGCATCACATTAAAAGACCCTACTTCTCATCTTTAAATGCCTCAATGGTTTTGCACCTACATACTTATCAGCACTTCACTCTCCCTACTGTCCGACACGCAGTCTGCGGTCTTCTGACCAGTTACTACTTAATCAGCCCAACTCCCGAACTAAAATTGGCGAACGATCCTTCTCTTGTGCAGCTCCTAGGGCATGGAACCAACTACCCCTTGCAGTGCGACAATGTACGAGTGTGAATCAAATCAAAGTAGCACTCAAGACGCATCTGTTTCCAGATTATTATTTTGACACTATGTGTTCACAGTTAATCAGGCAACTATTCATACATTAATTTTAATTTATTTATTATTTTAATCAGTATATATTTATACTATTTTATTTTTATTTACTACATATTTATACTATTTTACTTATTTATTCATTTTTAATACAGTTTGTAGTTTTTGCCAATTAAATTCGGTATTTTAAAGTATTACATTTGTTTTATTAGCATATCTACATTTTATCAAAGTCATATTGTATTAACTTTTTAGTATTATTATTACTTATATATATATATATATATATATATATATATATATATATATATATATATATATATATATTATATATTATTATGTTATTAATATGTATTTTTATTATCATTATTTTAGGAATAATTATTGTAAACGCCCCAGAACAATTATTTGGATGGGGCGCTATAAAAAATTAAACTATTATAATAATAATTATTATTGTTCAACCTTTCACGATAAATTTAAAACTATGTGTTAAAAGGGCTCTACACTATTCCTATGTTGCATACCTTCTGGGATGGTGTCCCACGTTACGCTTAACACAAATAAATCAAGCAGGAGCGTTCATGACCTCATGCGTTTTTTCTGAAGTGCATATAATAGCTTTAATCGTTCCACATGGCTGAATAAAAACAAAGGTCTGCGCAACATGGCGCGTTTGCGTTCCGGGTTAGGTTTCTTTCCAAAAACAAGCCAAGTAACTAATGGGACTAGGCGGGTAGGTCTATCAAGTTACAGCATCTGTCACGTATTCAACAGTTCTGTGTTGCACGTTGATATTTCTGCCTGGCGCCTAGTGGCATACATTCATTTACATCTGCGGCTTGAGTTTGCTTTAATACATTCAAACAGTGGTTTCGATTGGGTTGTTAGTGACCACTTTACATCTGGAACACATTTGTCGGCCGTATACAGTGTCGAATCATCTGTAAATATGTCAATCTTGGTTTCTCATATTTCTGGAATATAATATAATATAATTTTTGCGTTGTCCGTATATATCCCTGTTTTTTGCGTGCATTTGTTTTGTTTATGTTATGTTTGATGTAACATTAACGATATATGATTTGTTCTAAAAAGCTGTACAAATAATGTCATCATTGCGTACAGCACAACTGCTATATCATGGATCTATGACACAATGACGCACAAACGGTTTGAAATTGCAGCACAATAATTCATAGAAGGATTGTCACATGGTGTGTCCTTTTTTCTGAAGTTTGACGAGTTTGTTTGTTCGGTCTGTCGTATGTGTTACGTGGGGTACGCCCAAGTCTTTGTTGTAATATGATCACATTGGTAATTGATATGTTGTTTTTGCAAACTGAACGTTATGCATTCATGATGAGCTGCATTGTTCTTTAACCAATCGCCACATATTTAAGATGTGTTACAGACACAGCCACCATTCCTGTACGGTCATAACGGAGGTAAGTGCGAGTGACGTGTTTTCCCATATCTTAATATTGTTTCTGATCCAGCAAACTGTTTAACGTGTGTTTATGCTTAAGTGTAAATGCAACGTTTCATTCCCATATTACATAGTGTGTAGGTATAAATATTTGTGTGCCTGCTGGCAAACGTACGAGTTTTTACAGAATATATGCATTTACCTATGCATGTATGCGTGTATTTTTGTGCGAATAGCTGGCGTTTATTTAACTTTAACACATACCTTCCCAAATGCTAGAAAAATGATGTGTTTATCATGCAAAAGTTAACTGAGTATACGGTAGATAATTTTTCAATTTTCATTTTTGTTGTTTGTCTCCTTTGGAAACCATTAGCATATCCATCCGTCCATTCGTGCTAATCTTATTCCGGTAAAATAAGCTGGCTTTACCGCTGTCCCTTCGTCGAATCTCTCGACTTGCATTATTCCTGCGTCTTTGATGTTTCTTCCTCACTAGGTTTATAAATGTGATATGTTATTGTCATTATCTCCATAATATAAAATTGAATTACATTATATATATATATATATATATATATATATATATATATATATATATATATATATATATATATATATATATATATACTCATTTGCATACGCTCGTTTGCTTTCTATAAATGCTGGTTATCGCTTGCATTGCACATGCCATCACACTAGTATGTTTGTAATATGTCAATATGAGTTACCTAGACGACAGTGGTGTACCTGCGTGTAACAACATCCATTAATAGCAAATACACGGCTCAGTCAGTAAGTCGTGCCCACGTTTCCAAAAACAAGTTGGTCTATTACATGTCACTGCACTGTTGTGTTATTTTGGACGCTGACGGAATCAAAGTACATTTAGTCTAAACAGCCCAACTAGTAAACATTATAATGACATTTATATAGCGCTTTTCCAACATCCATTGCTCACAGCGCTGTATGACAAGTTCTTGAATATATGTATCATCTTTTCTTTTACATTAAAAGCAGCAGTTGTCGTATATGTTAATGTCAGTTGCTGCGGTAGCGCGTTTCATAGATTTGGGGCTGCGATGCTGAGAGGTACACATAATTAATAATGTTCGCTGGAGGGCAGCCATCTAACTGGCTATAGTCAACTGATACATTGTTCTATGTAGGTATTCAGTTGCATGGCCAGTCAGAGCTCGGTGAGTGAGTGAGAAGCAGGATTTTGAATTTCACTCGCACTGCTATCGGCAGCCAGTGCAATTTGATCAGCAACGGTGTAGCTTGACTATATTGACAGCACCGTCGATTAAACGGGTTCCCCAGTTCTGTACTTTCAGAAGCCATTGTATTTGCTTCAGAGGTAGTCGATGGAGAAGTGTGTTGCGAATGTGCATGTGCTTGCTTGTGAGGTTATGTTGCTGTCACTGTCTCTCCCTAGAAATGTCTCCCAAGGGCACGGCCGCCACTGTCTGGTTATTGATGACTATTGGAATTTTACAAACCATATCAGCATGTACCCATTGGCCGATGACTCTTCATCGACGCACTGCATTTGAAAGATGCCTCGAATCCCGCGTCTTCCCTTGTCCACTGCCACGGGGAAGATTTCCCTGGACGCCGGACGTTTTTCACAAGTTCCTGACTAAATTCACGTTCAGTGAGGAATTCGATGAACCGGAAAAGTATCGACCCATCTATAGTGTCATGAGACAAGTGAGAATTTGGGTAAGTGCACCTCATAGTCGTTTCAATCTATTAACGTCATAATTATTATCTGACATGAAAATAATAATTCGAAATAAAACAGTACCATAAAGTTGCACTTTTTTACTAGTAAGATTATGAAGGTTCGAAGCGCATATTTTGTTAGGCACGCAATGAAATAAAACTGTAGATCAACAACGATACAAGGATGATTTATATAAGATGCTCGAGTTGTCATTAATTATAAACAAAGTATATGCTGCGGACGATTGCACATGTATGTGTGTGTGTGTGTGTGTGTGTGTGTGTGTGTGTGTGTGTGTGTGTGTGTGTGTGTGTGTGTGTGTGTGTGTGAGTGTGTGTGTACAACTGCGATAATAAATGATACTGTGATACACATACATATATGCGATTATAAGTGATATGTTTATGTAATGAAGAATAATGGGGGAAATAACTAGTGGCATTTTGCATGTACATGTACTTTTGTCTTTCGCGAGATGGGTAGTAGATGGATGGTATGCGGTTATGTCAAACAATGGGATTCCACAAATCCACGTTAGTCACTAGAGGCGCTGATAGACCCTTGTTGCGTATCAGCGCCTCCAGCGACTAACGTGGATTTATTTGCATGTTTTGCGGAACGCTTGTTTAAATCATCCTTTTAAGGGTAAGATATTGACTGTGCAGGCGCGTAGCCAGCTTTAGTTTGTAAGTGTGGGCATGCCGTATAGACTGAACAGCATGCCGTATGTGTGGTCAATAGACAGAACAGCCAAAACAACGCCACATTGACAGAGAATTCGATCGAACGTCACGCGACGTTTCATCGACTGTAAATGTACAATAATGTAGACATTATGGTTTTATATCGAGGGATATGTTATACGATATCCATACTTAATTAGCGTGTCATGCATACGGCGATCTGTAGATGATTTCAAACATCCTTTTCCGGCATCGAGCTAGCACACCTGTCGTCGAATGTACATTAATGTACATATTATGCCATCACATTGACGGACATGTCAGACTGTATCCACATTTAGCTATGTGTGAGGCATCGGAGTCATGCGAGTTCAACAGCTGATTGTAGGATGATTTAAACAAGCGTTCCGCAAAATGTTCCGCAAAGCCGTGCCGCATTTTACACATGTCAAGTCTATAGTGAACGTAGCAAACCGTGTAAGACATCGGGAACGTTTGACTCTTGCATTACACTTGTCTGCTGTAGGCAGATATATTGAAATGTCTGGGTCACGAGGCCCACACTGCAATCATCATTCGACACATGGTAGCAATACAGCCGGAAAGTGGACCGCAGCCAGGACCACCACCTGTGGACCCCTTTCTTAAGGTAAGTCGTACGATAATTACACTTGATATTACTGTCTCTCTCTTACAACCAGGAAACAGTGTGTTTGTTTGTCTGTGTGTGTGTGTGTGTTTGTGTGTGTTTGGTTGTTTGTTTAACAATATGTTCGTGCTCAACGTTCGCATACACATACATAAATATATATATATATATATATATGTGTGTGTGTGTGTGTGTGTGTGTGTGTGTAGGTATGTATATGAACAAGAACGTATTGTTTTATATATATATATATATATATATATATACGCGTGTTTCTGTCGACTTAACTGTGTCCTTGTGACAAGGCCTGTAACTGTATTCTCTCTGTAGGTGACGCACGACACATTTGATGGTGTCAAAGTCATACTGTACCAACCAACCTCTGTCAAGAGCAGTCTTCGTGGCGGGCTCGTGTACATGTACGCCGGCGGCTGGGCCTTGGGATCGGCAGGTGAACCAAGATATTAATAATTCCGTGTTCTCCGACTTAGCAGCTGCTTATACGCCATTTCAATATCAACGCTTGTAATTCAATGGAACCATTTCTTTAATGTAAAGCAACCTATTTTCGTTACACGTTTATTCGATATTCTTCCGAGGTCATGTTTGAACACGCCAAACGTTTAAACAGTGTTGGTTTTTGTAGTTTGTCAATATCAGAACACAGAATTGCAGGGAATTATAATTAATATGCTCAGAAAAGTAGTAGTTGTGAGTTTCTGTTATAAAGATAACTAAAATTGTCATTAACAGAGCTCGTCGACACGAATATGCGACAGTTGGCGAAAACGTCGAACATCGTCATTGTGTCTGTCGAGTAAGTATTATGCATTTAGTATATAGACATTTTCAAGCAACCACACATTGAAGACTCAGACGATTTCAATTATGCCTATATATTTCTTTCTCAAACACACACATACATAAACACAAACACACACATATATACAAACACACACACACACATACACACATTATTTACTATATATATATATATATATATATATATATATATATATATATATATATATATTATATATATATATATGTCTCTGTCTCTGTCTCTGTCTCTGTCTCTGTCTCTGTCTCTGTCTCTGTCGCTGTGCCAGCGCCAGCGCCAGCGCCAGCGCCAGCGCCAGCGCCAGCGCCAGCGCCAGCGCCAGCGCCAGCGCCAGCGCCAGCGCCAGCGCCAGCGCCAGCGCCAGCGCCAGCGCCAGCGCCAGCGCCAGCGCCAGCGCCAGCGCCAGCGCCAGCGCCAGCGCCAGCGCCAGCGCCAGCGCCAGCGCCAGTGTCAGTGTCAGTGTCAGTTTCAGTGTGCCAGTGCCAGTGCCATGCCATGCCAGTGCCAGTGCCAGTGCCAGTGCCAGTGCCAGTGCCAGTGCCAGTGCCAGTGCCAGTGCCAGTGCCAGTGCCAGTGCCAGTGCCAGTGCCAGTGTCTCTGTCTCTGTCTCTCTGTCTCTGTCTCTGTCTCTGTCTCTGTCTCTGTCTCTGTCTCTGTCTCTGTCTCTGTCTCTGTCTCTGTCTCTGTCTCTGTCTCTGTCTCTGTCTCTGTCTCTGTCTCTGTCTCTGTATCACTCTCTATTATCTTTCTCTCTTTCTCTCTTTCTCTCTTTCTCTCTTTCTCTCTTTCTCTCTTCTCTCTTTTCTTCTCTCTTTCTCTCTTTCTCTCTGTTTCTCTCTGTGTCTCTCTGTCTCTCTATTTTCTCTCTCTCTCTCCCCCCTCTCTCTCCCCCCCTCTCTCTCTCTGTCATTGTCACGGTCGCCGTCGCCGTTGCCGTCGCCGTCGCCGTCGCCGTCACCGTCACCGTCACAGTCACCGTCACCGTCACCGTCACCGTCACCGTCACTATCACTATCACTGTCATTGTCATAGTCACTATATGGTTTGCTTCTGTATGTTCAGTTACCGCCGGGCTCCGGAACACATCTTTCCCGCACCACTTGATGACGTAGTTAAGGCTACAAAATATTTCATGAGACGTGCACGCAAGTTCGGCGTTAATAGACATCGTATCGCAATCGGAGGTACATATTTGGATATCTTATCATGTCAGTAATGACATAGCAATAGTGGACACTATGAATTTGCTTGTTGATAGAGCAATTTTAATATGTCAAACAATTCAATACTGGAAATTTAGGATATGTTAATTAAAACACATCAAATAGACACGTAAACATTGTTAGATGTACAGGTTAACAAAACCGTATACGAGAAAATATAAGTGATTGATTGCTGGTATGCCGATATGTATTTTTAATTAGTGCAGATTTCGTAACAAACGGGAGGATGTTATGAGAGCACAAGTGCAGTTGGGCTATCGCAAAGAAAATAAAACAGGTATCATCCAAATGATAGTCAGTATTGGCGACAAAAATATATCTCCGACATACATCTCTTGTTGCCAATTTAATGACAACTTCTTCACAGTTGGTTGCAACTAGAAATATTTCTCATACGTTGGATATTTCGCCGAATACAAATTTACCATGGATGGATGGATGGATGGATGGATGTGGATGGATGGATGGATGGATGGATGGATGGATGGATGGATGGATGGATGGATAAATATATATATATATATATATATATATATATATATATATATATATGTATATGTGTATGTGTATGTGTATGTGTATGTGTATGTGTATGTGTATGTGTATGTATATGTATATGTATATGTATATGTATATGTATATGTATATGTATATGTATATGTATATGTAAATGTGTGTGTGTGTGTGTGTGTGTGTGTGTGTGTGTGTGTGTGTGTGTGTGTGTGTGTGTGTGTGTGTGTGTGTGAGTGTGTGCGTGTTTGTTTGTCAACAGAAGTACGAAGAATTAAGTAAAACGTGTTACGTTGCTCCATTGCTCAATGCTTACGTTGGGTCAGTCAATACGTAATAAGACAGAGATGCTGACTGAGTACTCACAAAATGCCAAGCAATTCAATACCGGCCACTTAGGCGATGATCCTAAAGGAAATTCCATTACGTAGTCATTAGGTTAACTTGATATTATAAGAGGCATCGATATGTATCCATAATTAACGCAGAGCTCATCACAAATGTGTGAAAGTTGTGACAACAAAGGAACTAAAAAATATTCAAAATTATCATCATTGTGGCACTAAGAAGTACCTTTGAAATGCATTTCTGGATGCCAGTTTAACGTCAACT